>JAWLRI010000763.1:3843307-3874763 GCA_034781795.1 Crypturellus tataupa
GTGGCCATTTCCTCTGGTTCTGTCAGTGGCCACCACTGAAAAGAGGCCAGTCCCATCCTCCTCACTGCCTCCCTTGATGTACTTATATACACTAATTAGATCCCCTCTCAGCCTTCTCTTCTCCAGGCTGAACAGACCCAGCTCCCTCAGTCTCTCGGTGGAAACCTGCGCTGCCTTAAGTCAAAAATACATCTGAATGCGTCGGGGGCAGAAGATGAAAACGTCAGGCAGGTTTCCCGCAAGTGCTCTGTGTCCCTTCCCCAGGGCAGCCTTTTTCCCTGCCAGCTTGGGTCTTTTCCACAGTATTGCCCGTTTTGTAGAATAGCTGCTCCCCAGAGCAGCTCTCCGCTCTCCTGGGCTGGGTGGGATTCGGGAGCGGACAAGAAAAAAAAAAAAAAAAAGGACAATTTTCATTTTCTATTCAATTTTCATTTTCTATTTATTGTTTCTCCTCGCTGCTGAATTTTCCTTGTCATAATATTGCACTGTGTTGAAGAAATGGTTTTGTTAAAACTCTTTCTTAACAAGTTTCCGCAGAATGTATCCCAGCACGTATGAAGTGTGGGGAGTTATTCTCACAACATTTGTTCATGCAATTATATGGTGGTACTAGAGGAATCTGTTTCTAAGTTCTGGTTTTCAGGCTGTCAAAAAAAAAGTAAATAAAAGGAGTGTGTTTTTGGGGTATTTTCCCAACCTCAATATCAGTTTATGGAATTGATTCTTCTGACGCGCATGGAGCACTGCTGGGTCTCATAAAAAACAGTATGCCAGGTTAGAATATCTCCTCGTGCTGAGGGAACATTCCCATATTTATTACAAACTTCTGAGAAGTGTAATTCCTCACAAAAATGAAATCTGCCTTTTCATTGCTCACTTAGATTTAAATACATTTTAAGGAAAAAAACCAAACACTAAAAAACTCAATGTTTTTCTCTTGAAGTTGTAAAGAATGCACAAAATTTACAAGTGATTTTTGTACAGATGATTTAATTATTTGAATTGCCAAGCAATCTTTATGGAGTTCGCTCAATAATTTCAATTAACATGAAGTGTTGAAAACTATACATACTGAAAAAGTAGATTTCCTGATTTTAAGAAAGCTATCAATTCACAGAAAGCTTTGATTTTGTACTCAGGAAGAGGAAATCAGACATCTGTAAAGGTTGAACCTTGAGCTGCATAACAGGCTATTAAAAATGGGAAATGTTTTCTGAGAATATTCTGATAAATATAAATAAGAAGAAAAGGAGGCCTTAGTCTGCTGTGTCTAAAATTGAGTTGGCTGTGCCAAAACCCATTCTGTTGTCTGCAAAAAATATTTAACGCTACCTGACATATTCACTGTCGCTCCATGCTCTGTGAATCAAATATAAAATTCTGCTCAAGAAAAAGGCCTACAAACTTATTTTGTCACTTGTAAGCTTGGGATTTTGAAGATTGTCAGCTCCACTTGTCAACAAGAATAAGCAAGAAAAAAAATAATGGCTTAGACTAACAGAGAAAAGAGGCAGTAAGGCCTTCAATTTGAAGGGGCTGCCTCCCAGTAGGGAAAGAGTTTGCAGTGCATGATTAACTTGCTTATATTTTCTCCGTAGTTTGTTGGATTTTTTTTCTTCAGTTAATAAATAAGGACATCTAGCTTTAAAACTAAAATCTGAATGCCTGGAAGGAACACTTAGATCTTGTATTTTAGGTACAGTCAATAGACACCTCCAGGTTATTTTCAAAAACAGAATCGGAATCAGGGTTTGTGCTTCAAACCTATCCAGAATTGGGATGAAATTTCCTCCAAGACTGTCATTCAGACCCACCACTATGAATTTCGTAAACAAACTTGGAAATTTTTCAGAAAGGATCTCTACAAGGACTGAAAATGATCACCAGAGTGTGTCCCCACGCAGCATGGCAGTCAGATCCACTTGAGCATTTCTCTGCAAGTCCGATCGCTTATTCTTTCTTTTGGCCGCTGATCTTCTGCAGCACCTGCAGCTTTTTGTTTCTCCTCCAAAGATCATCATTTTACTTTGAAGTCTACAGACTGTGATGTGTCTGACCCAGTCCTGCGGAGGCGAGCAACTGAGTAATTGCTTTATGAGTGCCATATGAAACGCTGTCCAAAGACTGTTAAGCTGCTCATTAAAGTCATTGTTAATTTGGCTGGGTAAAAGCTCCGGGCTTTGGTCAGCCATTAGGGGAGAGAAAAGCCTTTAAAAACTATGATTTTCTATTATTTATATTGTGGTACCTTGTGAGGGCACTAGTTTTGAGGAACAGGTCCTGCCATCCCCATGACATCTCTTGAGTCTCCCAAGCTTTGAATAACTCTCAGTTATCAAAGGTAGGAAAATAGTAAAACACAACAATTTCATCTTTACTCTCCAACTTATGATTAAGATAACACTAAAATTAAAATTGTTGTATTGAAAAAAGAAATATAGTTAGGACAAGATTTTCGAAGCTGAGTCATGAGTCTTGCTGCCTGTGAGTAAAGTCCTGGGGCCGCTGAAGTTGGTTAGAGGTTTGACAATGACTGAGGGAGCAATTTTTTAGCTAAACTGACAACACTACCAAAACAGAGTATATGCAATGTAGCAAATACGTAGACACCTAAAGGCAAAGGCACTTTCACACTCAGCATAGCAGGTCTGCAGGGTTAGGGACACTGTTGTAAAGTGGAAGGAGAAAGATGCTCAAGCCCTTGGCTTGGATACCTTTGACTGGCACTGCACCATGGGACAAATCAAACAGAGGGGAAATCTTCCTTTTGGAAGAAAGAAAAAGTTATTTAAGAAAATACATTTAATTTTTTTTCAAAACCACGTAAGCTATTAAGCTTCATTTCCTGAATATATTTCTAAGAAGAGACTGGAAATTAGTTGCTTGCTTCTTATGCACTGTGACTATGCTTGAAATTGGTGTGGTTTTCCTTTAAAGAACCATGCAGAAGTGCTGAAATGCGGGCAGCGGTGGATCAATTAGCCAGGCGCATTGCTCAGCGTTAGCTGCCTGGAAATGCAAAATGCCAAATCAGAATCTGAAGGTTTCTCCTGTAATTTTTGCTTCCCCACTTCTAACTACAAATCAGCTTCCTTGTGACGTACAGTGTGAGAAGTTGGTGCATTTCTGCAGATCCCCGATAAGATATTTGTCTCTACTCAGAAATGCAGTGAAAGTCGGTGTCTGAATCTGTCCTGCCTGGGCCTCGCTGCATTAGTATTCCACTGGCAGCTGCCTGTAGGTAGGAATATTGTTTTTGTCCATAACCAGAGGGAACAATCAGACTAAGCCGTTCCCCGGCTATAAACCAGCCAAAGTAATTGGGTTTAATTTTAATTTTTGTAATAGCTTTAAATTAATAGGAGCAGCTGCTGCCACAGTGTGTGGGTGTCCTTTTCCAGAAGGCATAGAACAAAAAAGGGAAAGAGTAAACAATAGTGCGTCGAGGACACAAAGGTTAATTCAAGAACTGAGCAATGTCTTTTCCTTATCAAAAACTCAGTTGGTGATAGCCAGCACGGTGCCTCTCTTCCTTCTTTCTCTTTCTTTTTTTTTTTTTTTTTTCCTTTTTTCTTTAATTCTCTGATAAGATCTGAATCTGATTAGGCTCCTATGTGTAAAGATGTGTTGTTAGTATCTAAACACTGACTCTCTTTTTCTGTATGACTCACAAATAGATTAACAGTGACAAAGTGCTAGGAGAGATAAAAATAAATTAGCAGTGACAGGAGTACTATTATAATTATTTTTGGAAGATATGGTTTGAATTAAGAGTTTGGGCACTTTCTGCCCTGAGAGGGTGCATTTAAGCTTAGGAACTGAGGCTGGTTTCTGCTGTTGTGTCAGACACCAGATAGTGAAATGTCAATACCAGATGTCCTAGACATCAAGATTAGCCATAATAGCCAAATGCAGCCATAAAGTGATGTGTCAAAGTGGATAATAAAACAGATGCTTAGCTTCTATAATGAAGGGGAAAGGGAACAAAATATCAAAAGTGCCTTTAATACATTAACAAAAGTTGTCTTCAACTTGCTTGAAAGTGGAAAGTTATTGAACCAAGGAGAACTATGTGTCGTTTAAACATTAACTATCAGCAGATGAATTTCAATTACCATTACCCTTTCTAAAATCCTGAATTTCTTCCTATTGGTCTCATTTTACATGAAATTTTTATTGCAGAAAGTAAGGCTAGTCCTTTGTTATTTCTCCCATGCTAATTTGGAAACAAATAAAGTTCAACAACTCAGCAACATACTGTTTAAACTTGCATTACGGTTTGAGGACTGGGAGCTAGAATACATTTACCCACTGCCATATCATCTGCTTGATTTGAGATCAAATGAGGGATGTCCTATAGCACTCCAGAGTAAGGGTGAGCGATAGAAATATATTAAGAAACTGGAGAAGCCTATTAGGTTAGGAGACTGCATGCAGACGGCTGGCGGCCTTTTTTCTCCCTACTGCTACTTTTGAAAATTTCAGATGTATTTTTTTTTTTCTATCCTTCACATTTGTGAAGGCTTAAAAAACCACCATTTTTTGATCTTAGTGATAAGCAAGTCTCCTGTTTACCCCCAAAATGCTGCAATTAATTCTTGAAGCTCCGATTGCTCAAGAACCAGGACAAAAAAAAAGGGGGAAATTATTCTTATTTGAAATCTAATTAACTGCATCACTGGCTTTTTATTGTATTTTTTCTCAAGAACATCTCAATTCCTTTCTGTTCCTCTTTGTAGCTCCTGAGCCTTGCTGATCAGACTCCCTAACTGCTGCTAATTGGCAAACACGTCCTTCTGCATTGTTGGAGGGTTTTGTCTTCTATTTCATATTAGCACCGAAAGGCCAAAACGGCTCCACAGTTGGCCAGCGTCTCAGAACCATTAGAGAGAGGCACATTGCTACTGCTGTGGCTGTAAATCTTATTATGTTTTCCCTCACTATGGCCCTAGTTTAGCTGAGCTGTGCTCCAGTCATTAGATGAGACCTGTTTATAGTGTTATATAATTGAATTAGTTAGAGTCTGCAGGACCATAGTGTTGTGTTGCCAAACACGACTGGTAACTTAGTTACATCAAATTGCAGGTACATGGCGTGCCTAGAGAATCTCCTGTCTATGGAAAAGGGAACAATCCTTGTACAAAATGCAGAAGGGCACAAACAGAAATATTGAATGTCTACAGAACAACGGTTAGATCATTCTTGCTTCTATTGAGAAATAAAGGAATAATTACAGTGGAGTGAAAGATGTGCAGCAGACATTTGTTATTCCTTAAATAGATACCATCTTAATGATACTAATATCTTTACTGTAATTATTTACTATCACATAACTTCATTTTTATAATGTCAGCAGTATAAGCCAGGAGTCTTGAGAAGGGCAGCAATCCTGTTTGGAAGAGGACCAAAAGCCCGTTTGTGTCTTGCTTTCTAATTCAGCACTAGGTTATTTACCATAACGGAAGGCTTTATGTCGAGTGTTTTCCCTCCTGCGATGATTTATCTTCTTCCTTCATTCCTGGCTAGGTGTTGGTATGATGTTATTTCCCTCCAGACTGTGGAGGGCAATGTTATTATGAAGGTGTCCTGAAGCTCAGGCCGAGTCACTCGGTGCTGCCTCACGCTGATGTGCCCAGGCCTCTTGAGTGGATGGTCCCAACAGCTCAAGCTGGTTGGCCTCATGTGGTGGAGATAAAATATGAATCTCAGAGAAAATTTTAGTTCAATATTTTTATCACTATTTATATATGTTTCAATGTATGCATCTTATTTCTGTTTTTTAGGCAAAGAATACCCTCTAAAAACGTGTATTACTACCGCTGTCCGGACCACAGGAAGAACTACGTCATGTCATTTGCTTTTTGCTTTGATCGTGAAGATGACGTCTACCAATTTGCCTACTGCTACCCCTACACCTATACTCGCCTCCAGCACTATCTTGACAACCTCCAAAGACGGAATATGGACTACTTTTGCAGAGAATTGCTTGGGCTTAGTGTGGTAAGTACTAAGCATTTTTGTCAACTACTTTGTTTCATGAGGAATGCCTACGCTTAAATTCTTCTAGAGTCATAATTGGTCACCTCTGCTGGCACACATGCACGTATTGGCTTTACTCCTATCAATTGCACATGGGGCAGCTTACTTGCTTGGTGAAATATAGAGAAATGCTAATTTAATTTCACATAAAATATTTCCTTTGTGACTTGAAAAGCAATGCTAAAATTCCCGTGCAGGATCAATTCACCTCTAAAGATACCTAAGGAAGTAGCTGCAGCAGCTTTATTGAAGAAATATGCTTTTTAGAGTACTCTGTCCTTCTGTCTTTCTGGAAGAGCTTTACTATTCAGGAGGAAATAGGCATCTTTGGAATCAAAATGCAACTTTTCCAGGTAAAATAATGCAAAACGTTTAAAAAACTACCTTTTTTTATTCCTAAAAGTGTCTGTTTTGCTCTTTGAATAATGAAGGTTTAGTGATCTCAGTTTAGATGCTAGTAGTCACAGGGAAATGCAATGTGATAGTTCTTCCTGATGCTGGAAACTGCCTTGATGGGTGAGGTTGGTCCTCTGCTCACTTTGCTACAACCTTTCTCTGAGCTGAAGTGTTGCCTGTCTCAAGGACTCTGGAATCGGGACTCAGGCCCTCCCATATCATCATTTTAATAATCACGTTAAAAATAATTGCTGAACTCTGTTTTTTTTTTTTACCTTTTTCTTTTTGTTTTCTCAGACTTTATAATGCACTTGCTTTCCATTTTTAATCTTTTCTCTGAGCTTCTATTTGTCTGTGCTGGTAATGTGTGTGTGAGGGGGTGAATGCAAGACAAAATGACTTCAGCACCTGAGGCTTTAAAAAAAAATCCTATAATATATCATGAAAATCAGAATAAAATCGTATGAATAGTCAGCACTGGAGTAAAGTAATAAAGGATTTGCACTACTGGAGTACTCCACTATGAGTTCCCTATGCTGACAGAAAATTAGGCAAAAATAGCAACTCTGGCAGAAGAATAAGGAAGATTTAACAAAGGAGAGAATTATGTTAACCCCGTTGTCAGTGAAGTACAGTTCCTGATTGACCATTGCATATTCCTGACTGACGTTAATTATTAATCATCTCAATTAGGGGGCCAGACAAGTATAAAGGGAACAATTATAAGGGGAAAAGAGTAAAGTCTTCAGAAGGTGGGTGTAAGGAGCGCTGCCGTTTTAATATTTGTAGGGCTTAGATTGTTAATCTTAGAGGACAGAGCTGTCATTAATTCTATAATGGATCCGAATTTGTTTCCTTTCACTCTGAAAATAGTGTATAAACAGTCACACTTGCATATTCATCAAAACCATGATCTGGCTGATTAAAATACTGAGATAGATGGATTTTCTTTTATCTGCATTTTGACACAGAGCTATACGCTTAAATCTTAAATTAATTGTGCTACCCATTGCCGAATATTATTTTTCATATTTCAGCAAACTAAACAAACATATGCCATTCAAAATATGGCAGGAAATGTGCTGTGTATACGTCCTGATTTTATATCTGTATGTACACACACAGTATGTTTTGCAGAAATTGATATGGTAACATTTTGCAGCTCCCCATGCTGATCTGTATAAAAAGGCTTCTGAATCAGGCTCCCAGTCTAATCTCCGTAAGTAACATTACAATCCGGGAGCATTTCTGGCTTCTCTCCACACACAACTGTCCTGGAACAGCTTGGTAATTTAATGTCTTTGCTGAGCTTGAATAGACAATTTCCATAAGTTCTCTGTGAGTTAAATATTTTAACATAGAGCTTTGTTGCTATCATACATCTTTAAATGGTGAAAAACAGGATCCTTCAGCTCTCGCGGCGCAGCGCTTCATCAAAGCAGGAGCCAGCTGCTCTTTGGAGGATTGCGTGCAGTGCAAGGTGGATATAGAGCTCCATCCTGCTCTGCCCCCCTCAAAGCTCTATTTCTGGCCGAGGGATGTTGCCCCTGGTAGAAGGCGCTGAAGGGAGACGTAGCGATGCCTTCTGAGGACACCCCCAAGTCCTCGTGCAGGAGCGGGGCTGGATGGAGCAGCATCCTAGGGAGATGCTGCTGTGCAGTTGCCCTCACCTTCTGTTTGGTCCCGGGGGGATTTTACAGCTCCCGCGGTGGTTTAAGCCTGTGCGCGTGGAGAAGGGTTTGACGCAATTTCAGTCCTCCCGTGCTATAAAGTTTTGCGCCTCTTGGAAACAACAGAATCTCGACACAGATCTTTGTGTTGTTTTTTTCTTTTCTTCTGTAGCAGAACTGTAAAATGCAAGTCACAAGAAACCATGCTTAGATGATTGCTCCTGAAGGCTTTCTGAGCGCACATTTTGCTGCATGTAATGTTTTCAAGGCAATCTAATTTCTAATCTAATTTCATATTTTCTCTAAAGAAAGTACTATGCCTCCATTAACTCCTTAAATGCTTTCACTAATTCTACGAAAATTGAAAGTGAAATATCAGTATGGGACGTGTAATTGTCATTAGGATGCAAACTGGCAAAGTGGTTCAGAGCCAAATGGCAAAGATTCCCGTTGCCAGTGCAAATGGATAACTTAGCTGTCTATTTCTGACCTTTTAATGTTTATATTCTTTACTTCAGAGAGCTATCGCACATTCTAGACGTGCCAAATGATCTTGAAAATAGTCTCTCCTGCAAGCGAGCTATCGTTGCCACGTAGGTATAATTTCTACCACCATTTTCATTCTGCTGCTGTTGGCCTTGGGTAACTTCAGAGCTTGTGCCGTCTGTCCCAACAGATCCTAAGTTCAAAATCTGTGGCCATTTTTTAGAATTATGACATTAGGTCTTTTGGAAATTGCGTACGTGTCTGTCACCTTGGCATGCATGTGCAATACTGAACACTATTACATAATGAGAAAGATTTCTATCTTTCTGTGAAAGCAGGAGCACAGACTGAATTTATATTTACCCTACCTATTTTACGATTCTTACACAGTCTTACGTATAACAACAGTCATATGTAGCACTATAAAAATATTTCAGAATTGGCAAAATTTTTGTGTGGGTAACCATTTGAAATTGATAGTCTAAATTAGCTATATTTACTTGAAGCGTGTGGCCTATTGATGAGACCTGTACTTCTACCAGTGCAGCACTATGACGCATGCTAAATTAAACGGTTTTTGGTGAGCCAGGCCCAGTTTCTGCAGTCTGCTTTACAGATTGCCTCTGCCTTGGCAATATTTTCATTATTCACTCAAAAGAGAACGCAGATTAATTGGAGACAGGCACTTCCTTTCACCCCATTAGGCAATGGTGCTTCCAAATTACAGCTGAGGAGTATTGAGACTGCACATACAAACCACAGGCCTCCAAGGGACTCGCACGGTACACAGAGATAGGAATATGGAATTCTGTTAAATTAAATATTAAACATACATATTTTAAAACAAGAGGCAATATGTCTAATGCAGAGCTCTGTAAGCGAGCCAATCTCTTAAGTTAGACATGAGATAAGTCTCTTAAGTTAGACATGAGGGAAACAGATTGGAACACAAGGTGCTTCATTCTGGTCCCACACCAGTTTGGGATATGTTTTTTGATTTTCTGAGTTATTCCTCGTTTATGCTGGTCTCAGAGAGATCTGAATCAGGCCCTATGACTGTGAAACAGCACACCAGATATCACATTGCTGGTTCATTGATCAAATATCCCTTATTTGCTGTCTAAATGGCTGCATATCCCAGTAAAAATAGCTAATCAGTTTTACTGATATCGACCAGTCCATTTTGAACTGCTCAGTTATGACTGTTTTAAAGCATGAAGCAAAGAAAATAGACAATTTTTCTAAGGTTAAATTTCCCATTTCTGTGTTCCCTGTTAGGTTATGTAATAACAGTTCTGTAAAAGAAAAGCATACTCTTCTTGAAAAAAAATACAAGTTACAGGCTTCAGTGTGATGTATCATGCCTCTGAAATCATATTGGTATTAGATTCTGTACTTTCCAGTAGATGTAACTGCAGATAGTTTAAAATGTCATCTAAATGCAATTTGTGGCATTGTACTTGTTCTGAAAAAGACCACAGAAATAATGCTAAAGAAAAATAAAGTTAAACCTCATTTCTCCGGATGTGCAGGTGCACCTACATACGTGTTTGAAGCATGTGCTCTTTAGTCAGTCTATTTACTCATATAGTATTGCTGTTTCTGTAGCATTCCTAATAGATGACACTCTCAAACTATCTGCCAGATTTTAAATGCTTCTAGAGATTTACAAGTTCTGGGAGATAAATTGGCATGTAGGAATTGGAGAAAACCTAATATATGTAAAGCTATGTTGGTGTTGCAAGTTACCATCTGTCTTTAGGATATATGCAACTGTTTGTAATAAAAGCAAGAATACTTTGGTTTAAGTTGGCAGCAATATCTATTTTTAGGAAAAAAATTCTCAATAAAATCATGCTATATAGCTAATACTGTACAATGTTAGTACACACATATAAGCTGGATATTTTTTTAAAGACCAGAAAGAACAATCTTCCATACAGAAAAATCATTACCAGGAGGTTTTGCAAAAATGCTTTTTCTAGCTGTCAGAGCAACACATCTTATATAAGGAGGAAGGGACTCAAATCTTCAGTCAACTTTCTAGCACAAAAAACTGTTTTTTTTTTCGGCTATCCTTTAAACTTTTAGAAAAAAAAAAAAGAGCAAAACTTAGAACTTCACAAGGAAGAATCTTTGAGCATAATGACTCTTTTGGGGTAAGAAATAAACTGCAGAAAAACTGTTATGATCCACTTTATAACATGAAAACCTCCTGAGAGGAGTGACAGTAAATGAATTATATGTGTTGCTGTTAGTCCGTACAAGCAGTTTTCATCTATAGGTCCCAAGTGGCACCTCTTCATCCTATAGCAATAAGGAGAAACCTCTGGAAAGTCTGTGCCCTTTCTACGGGTTCCACTGGACTTTTTGTAGCTGTGCTGCTCGGCCTTTGCTTCATGGCCCTTCTGCTTCCACCTCAGGCTCTTCACATCATCTCCTCATTCGTCCATCTTCTGCCTTATCCTTTCTCTGTCCTCATTCCTCCTTTGCTTTTTACATTTAGTTTATTCCTTCCAAAACAAACTTTGAAGAGAGAGCAGTGGCACTTATTTAAATGTTTCCTGCTCTTATGTTAATTCCAGGGTTGAATAAGGTAGTCTTGCTCTTTTCTGCTTACTGTATTTTTTCTGCACATTCAATCCTCATCCCAGTGCTGCACTTTGTAACTTCATTTCCTATACTATGACATGTTTCCTTTATTCCTATGTCTCTTTTGCTCCCTGTTTGTTCTTTCCTCTAATACCTAGCTCCATTTTTCCTGAGAAACTGGCATAATATGAATTTTTTTTGGCATGTGGTTAGAAAAGTTATAGGACTTCAGCCTCAGAGTAAACATATTGGCAGCCTGAATATTCCTCAATTTGCTAGTGCACCTTCCTTCTTACTGCCTTTCATCCTGTGGGACAAGCAGATTATTTAGGATATTCATGTTGTACTGCTCTGTTGTGAACTTTTCCAGAGAAAAAGTAAAATTGCCTCTGTCACTATTTTTAACCTATGGACACAAAGGTAATCTCAGGCACTTAGCTTCTGCCTATGGTTATTTGTGTGTAGAAACTTCCCTGAGCAACCCGGTTCATTTATGTGTCCTGAGCGTATGTAGGACGTGTTGACAAGATTGAGCTCGGTGCAGAATTTTCCCAGAAGAGTGCTTGAGAGAAGTGAGGATCTAGTTAGTCATCCTGACAGACTTGAACTATCACCCAAGTGCAGAAAGACATTTCCTGGCGATGTCCAATTTCAGATGAGTGGCAGAATCTCATACCCAGGCCTGTTCTCAGCACTTTCTGCTCTTGGCTGGGGGCCACGCTCCTCAGTGGCTGTTGTGATCCTGTTAGGACACAGTCGGTTCCACCTGCAGACCTGGGCAGCCACCTTGAATTATGACACTCCATAAGATTTTCAAGCCGGTGGCCATGTATTTTACTTTGCTTCTATTTTAGTTGGTGCTTGGGAAGGAGAAGAATAAATCCATTTAATATCATTTCATCAAAAAAGGAAGTTAGAGGTCCCATCTATAGACCAGTGTAAAGTCTTTTATGGTTTTAATATTTACTTAATTGCCCTCAGGCCATACACGTATTTTGAACCTAGGTACAACTCTATAAACCAGTGCAAACCCTAGATTACATTTGTTCTTCTGCTTTCGTTTACAGAAATTTGTTTTCTCTCTTTGGTAGCACAACATTAAGCAATAATTACCATATTGATAGTGATGCTGAATGCACTTGGATGTAGGGGAAATCGTGCTATGTGGAGCTATTAGCTACATTTGCCCAGTAGCACTTTAGTGCATTGACTCTGTTGGGATTTTGACAGTGTTTGAGTTGGTTTCTATTTAGATCTCCTGAGTGGTGACTGTGTGATACATCTTCAAGGCTGGAGTTGTGTTTTAATCTTTAATCTTTGATTGTAGACCCAGAAGATGGTTAGTCTGGCCCACATTACCTCTGGGACCGAGCTCTTGGGACTGAAGGCTTATCTAAAAAATTTAAAGTCTGCTCAAGCCAAAGGATTTGGATTTATGCCTTTTAATTTAACCAAAGAAAGGGCTATTTATTGATTTAGCTTTATACTCGCTATATAATGTAATGGTTATTAAAATCTTTGAGTACCTTAGGCAAAATCTGGTTCACGTAATTCATGCAAACTGCACATTGTGACTCTGATCCAGAAAAACATTTATGCATAGGTTTAAAGGTAAGCATGATCTATAGCACTATTGAAGTCACTGGCAAGGTTCATCGAATAGAAATTAAAAGTATGTGTGTAGAAGTGCCTCTAGATCCAAGGTGTAAAAGTGCCTCTAGATTGAAGGTCAGAGCAATCAACACTTTACAGGACCATGTGCTCTAATATTTTGCCATTATCCTGTGACAGCACTGGCACTAAAACAACATGTATAATGGGAAAAAAAAAATATATATATATATATATAAATACTACACTTTAATTGCAGACTCTCAGTATGTCTGGCCAAATGCATTTCTTATAAAATAAGGAGGGATGATGATACTTTCTGTGGGATCTTCACGTAAATGGATTTGGCTGTCATTTGATTTAGGTTTTAACTCTTTGTTTGTTTGCTTGTTTTTGTTTTTCCAATAAACTCTTGCTAATCAAACATTTCACCTTTACCTATCACATGCTAACACCACTGAGGCTAAGAGCTCAGTTAGAGCTTTGTTGGTAGGATATGGTGAGAATTTGTTTGACAAATGATAACAAAGGATTAGCCAATGACTTCTTTCACTCCTTGCAGTGTAAGAATAAAGCAAATTCACCATGAAGTAGACGTGTTTTCAAATAACTTTCTAATTTTACATAATTGCCACTGGACAAGTTTTCTAAGTCTTGTGCATAACACTATGAGCCTTTTATTGCTCCTTAAAAAACAATGGAAAATAGTTAAAGAAAAAGAAATCTTTATTAAATCCAGTCAGGATTTGAGGTTTTCACAAACCTTCTTCCACCTGTCCTTCAGATTCATCTTTCCTCTTGTCATAATTTAAGCACAGATATTGTAATTTGGTGATATTGACTGATATACATGATTACTTGTGCATAAATCCATCTAGGGAAGCTGTTTCAGATCACGTATTCTGCAACCTTTCTTCAGATCTCTATAACTGTGCTAAATGCCCCTGTGTTAAGTCCCAGCTTTGCTCACTAGTACTTTTTGTAGTGCACTTAGAAGCTGTGCGCTTGAGGTCTTGCGTGTAAGAAGTTTGTCAGTGCTAATCCGGAGTTCTGAACTTTCTGAATTGTTATGAGGGTATTTTTGCATCAAAGAATAGAGCAATGAAGAAAGACATCAATGTTGCACACAAGGGAGGCTAGTGCTCTTTTTATTATAAGATATCAGTTTATATTCAAATCTATTTTATTTTAGAATAATCATAATATTTCAGAAGAAAAGTTTTCATGAAATGCTGTCTGCTGTTGAAGTGCCACTTTCATCCACAAATACCTAAAGCAATAGTTATGTCTGTTTTGAAGACAAAATAGCATGAAAATAGCATAAGGATATAGGAACTTTTTAATGTAAAGCAGTAGGTACTTAATTGAAAACTGTTTTTAACTTCCTAAAAAATACAATATTCACTTTAAAACCTTTTAATAATCCTTAAAAGAGATCTTAACTGGCAACCAATCATATTAGTGCATGAAAATAATGCATTCTTAGATAAAGATCCTCTTTTTCATGTTTTCAAACAGCAGCTAAGCACCATACTGTGGCAGCAGAGAACAATCAGAGAAAAATGAACACAGATTGAAAATGTCTCAGTTGCATGATATTTTCAATGGAAAAAAGTCAGCCCTAGGCCAATAGTTGAAAGTTTTCACTCAGGATTCTTTAGAATTGTGGACTTAGCTTTCTACAGAAAGTATTTATTGTTCTGTACAATTTTATTTGCTATTCTAAGAAATGTGTAACCTGAAGTAAGGCAGAAGAAGGAAGTAAACCATTTCAGGAATTTTCATAAGTATGCGTAAAAGCAAAAATGGTTTCAGAAACGAGATTTCTCCCATTTCCTAAAAAATACTTATTTTGAATTCCATATTAATTGCATATAATTTTCACATAGTCTTAGCTAAATTGTAAGCATACTGTTAGTTTCTAAAATGTAGATATAAAGTGGTTTTAATGTGTTTATTAAACATTTTTTTTCCACTTTAGTCTTTCTGCATTAAGGTGGATTATAGTTCTGCATTAATATCCATCATGATACTTTTTAATCAGCTTAGTTCATTAGTAACATATGTGCATTGTTAAAGATTCTTTATTTACTTGCTCAGAATTAAAGTATTAACTAGTCTTTTCCATATTTATGAAAGCTGCACAGTTCTGCAGCACCACAGGAGGGAAAGTCTTAAACCTATCTTTAAAGAAATTCTGAGAACTTGGCCTGAGAACCTCTAAAAATACTATATAAGTGTCGCGGATTTAAGGTTTGCAACATTCTTCAGAGGATGTTGTCATTGCATGTACTTTATAGAGCAGGTTTGTTACATGAGCGAGGACCTCATGAGGTAGCAGTATCTGTGATGAAGACTTTGGGATTCATTCTCCGAGTGTATCCGTTAGTTTGTTCCAGGTTTTGCTGTGGAGTCCTGGAGCTGCCAGGACCATGGACAGGGCACCCACTGCCTCCCCAGGAGGCCACCGCGACCTTGTCCCATCCTGCTTCCATGAGCTTGAAACACAATTTTGCTCTTTCTTGGTCTTACTCCACAAAATTGAAGCCAATCATTTGCTATTTTAGAACAAAGTATAACAGAAGTTTAATATTTTGGAATCCAGACCCTGTTTGTGACCACTGAACTCTTCAAGGTGTGATCCATAGTGTCTGAGAAAACAATTGGGAATGAATTCGGCTATTTTACCGAGTTCATGTGATTTAAGGGTGCAGATCTGTTTTTCTGATTTGCCTTCCTGAGAATGAAAAATGACCAGTAGGGCCATATGTCTGATGGAAAATTTATAGGAATGTCAGAGATGACTGATTAAAGGCACTTTACAGATTAACAGATGGGGACTCAAACAGGGGTTGACGGTACAGTGTTGGTAAAATAGAAGACATTTTGGCGATGACACGTCAAAAATTTTACTAGACTTAGACACTGATGTTAATCTTAATCCAAACTACTAATATTTCAAAATCCTGAATGTAGAGAATAAAATGAGAGTGGTGGTTCTACTCCCATCAGGGTGCTCAAAGTCACTGCATCCACAGGGAATGGAAATGCTTCTTCTCCATATTGCCAGGTAGCCTGCTCTCTCCAAAGCTCATGGAAACAGTCAAGATGTTTAACATGGCTCTAGATAACCAGGAACTACCAACATAGAGTTGTTTGTTGTCTTTTTCTTGAAGACTCTTCTTTCTTATAGGAAATAATAATATTGTAGGGTCCCAGACAACTTGTAAAAGATTCCAATGATTTCCTTAGGAAGAATTCTGATCCTATATGTTTTTATTCTCAAGAATACAAACTGTTCTGTGTGTGAACTTCAGAGAGAAGAACTGTATTTCAGAAGTGTGCTTTGCTGCTGCTGTCATCATCCTTACAAGATGCTGTAGCAATGCTGGATATGCCTTCAGCTCCAACTGATTCAGAAACCTTTCAGAGTTTAAGGAAAAAAAAAACTGCACAAATATTCCCAAATTATTATTATTATTGTTGTTGTTATTGTTATTATTATAATATAATAAGATTTTATAGCAACAAATGGCACTGCAGTGCTGAATGAAATTGTGCTCTCGTAAATGAGTTTTGGATGTATCAGAACAAAAGAAATAGCAGACTCGTATTACACAGGGTTGTAGAAAGGCAAAGAAGAAGGTTTTATAATCCTCAGGATCAACAGAATCCCTATATGTCCATCTTGGCCCAAATTCCATTAGTCATGGCAACCAGTGAGAGAAAAATACAGTAACAGATAACTAATTTGATACTGACAAAGAGGTGGGATGCATTGATTTTTCTGGCAGAAAACTTCTTTTTCATTGCTATAATTCAGATTTTCTCATTACTGGACACAGATGGCAAAATATAATTTTTATTAACTATAACCATTTGTTTTGCAGTTCATCAATTAAATTCCAAAGAGTATAGAGACTAGTTTATACTGGTCATTAACAAAAACAAGTTAGAGGCTAGAGCTATGCTACAAATGGTGTTTAGAGTGCTTGAAGATCATTTGTTGCTATGACAGTAATGAAATAGAATAACCACAGCCTCTGAAATCTCAGAGTTCTCATGTTTCCAGAGAGTTAGAGGTAAATACAAAGAATCTTTTATTAGAGAGATGGATTTCATTTATTTAAAACTCCAGCAAACCTGTATGTGTGTTACAAAACAAGATCACTCTGTGTCATTGGCAAGTTATATCAGAAAAGGAACAGATAGCAAAACTCCTGGATGAAAAAACACCTCCTCTGCTATTTACTGCCAACATCAATACAAAAAATCAGGTAGGTACCAAGGAAGCCAACCTGATGTTTCCTGTATACCCAGCATCTCTGAAATCTCCAGTGTCCCGTGTGTACTCTCACGGAGCCGAACGAGGAAGCCATGTTAACGTCCTTTCCTAATCTCATGCATCTCTTTCTTTCCTTTACCCAATAATAAGTGTACCTGTATAGATTTTTGAACATCTACAGAACAAAGTGATTTCTAGGATCTATCTGGGACCTATTTTTTTACATGCTTCCAAATAATGGCATAATGTTCCTAACATGTTTTAGTGATTCTCCGGTTTAAAGCTTACTTGAAAGAAGGGGAATTCTCTTCTACAACTAGTGACCATAGAGAGAGTTTCTCTGTAAACCCTTTTCCTAAACAACAAAAGTGTTTCTTCACTTTTGACTTAGGAAATGTCCATTTGTATATTTATATATTCAGCAAAAGCAGATAAGCTCTTTTCCTTCAGGCTGGCATAAGTGACTAGAAGTACCTATGGATATCCTGAAGACGTTCACAAAGATCATTGAGTGGCAGTAGCTAACAGACATGAGAGTAGTCCTTTCTGTAAACTATTCTGTAAAGATACCTTATTTGATTAATTTCAAAGGTTGCTGAATATAATTAGAGACCTGGTCATAGTGACCACATAGATTTAGTAGTCTGTATTCTGTATATAGGTACTCACTGCATAAGCTATTGGGAAACATCAGTGACATAGGGAGCCCACAGCGGGAGCAGACAATTCAATACAGTTGGATTCTCCAAGCATTGCTACGAGATAACAATTTACTAAAAATAACAAAGATGTTTGAAATTCAAATGATTTCTTTGATTCAAAAAAGCTCCATAATGGCTATAGGATAGCAATATCTACTACAAAAACAGACTGTGTCTTCCCCATTATTCATTATGATTCTAAACTCTGGAATTGATCATATGTCATCATGTTTCCCTAACCACACCTAACTTACTAATATTACCAGAATGATCTTTCTGGCGGCCTTAGCAGACATATTTCCACAGTTCTCATAGATGGAATTCCTTAGAGCAGATTCATACTATATTCTGTGCGCTGGGGCTATCCATCTGTACCCCTATTTGCAGCCAACACGAATATGAGATTTTACAGCTTTTGTTCCAGGGGCAGTCTGAGTCACATCTCTCTAGGAGCCACCTTTACCATGTCACTGTTGAGTAAGTTGATGGTGTATTGTTTATTGCCAGTGATTGTGGGTGCCAAAAGAACAAAACAATTCTCACATTAGAAGATAACATATAGCCAACGCTTTGTTTTTTTTCTCAGATGCCAGTTGTGTTTTTGCTCTAATTCTAACACAGAAGAGAATTGTTTCATATCAATCCTATTGTTTTGCGTTACATGAGGATGTGAGTTTAGAAGGTCAAACTCCTTTCAAGCTAAATGTACTGTCTAACAACTGAGAGGAACCTAATGGAAAGATGTTAATTTCTATAATGAAAAAATGTTCACATTTTCTCTCTGACAGTAAATAATATTGGGATTATGTATTGTCATTATTGTTGGAAAACTTCTCCCTCTCTTTTTTTACATTTTGTAAAAAACGTACAGCATTTGAAAGGGTATCTCACAACTAATCAAAGTATTTCTTGATATTCTCACATTCAGTTTCATAAAACTTGTCAAAGGCCTTAGAAGGGTTTTGCATTATTGTCAAAACCACATCTATTGTTTCTTTTATTTCTCCTGACACCTGCACCGAAGCACTGGTCACATTCTCATTACTCTCCCTCTGTCAAAGCTGCCTTCCTTTCGAGTGTGATGTTTGTTCCAGAGGCAGCGGTGCAGGGAGATCTGATATCTGACCTCTCCTGTGCTCTTCATTACAACAAAGGTTCTTCTGGATTGCATCCAAAAAAGTTTCCTCAAAGTAGTTTCAGAATTGACCGAGTTGTTAGATTGCCTGTGCTCTTCCCAGGACAGCGCCCAAGCGCCTTCATTCTTCTCAGAGTCATTTGCACAAGCTTGGACTCATATGTTCCTACTAAAGCTAATGATCTGTCACATGAAAGGGGATGCTTGAAAACTTGCAGAATTTTTATATGTTGCATTCTCAAAAGGCATTTCCAGGCCCTAACAATTTGTAGTTTATGACTTCCTGGGACAGCTCTTTTAATAAGCCCCAAAAGAGGATCATTCTGACCTGTATCCAAATCTCCGAACGAGCTTGTCCCTTGGAAGAGATGAAGATAATAACGAGAACCTGTTGGAAAGCAGATATGCTGGAAAAGGGAAATATCTTATAGTATATTTATATCTAAGAAAACCTTGCTTGAATGTGGCTGCCGCTGTTGGTCTTGTCCACCAGAGAGACAGGATAATGTTCAGTCACGACGTTAATCACAGCGTAACAGTTTCTACTGAAATGATTCTATACAGGTTTTATTCTCCCATGTATGCAGGTGCATAAAGAACTCTTTGAATGGGTGGCGCATATACTCGGTAAAAGAATAGACCCCTTTGTATTTAAATTACATGTCTGGGACTTTAACATAAAACCTGAAAAATCCCACAGTGCAAAAGTGACTTAAACTCAATTTCCCTCTCCCCCTTTTACAATGTCAGGATGCCTGAGTGCTCAAGTGACTGAATAAGTACTAAATATTTAATGCATGGAGGTTACATTAACTGAGTCTTTGATCTGAAACTTCTTAAAAACATCTTAAAAGCCCTTCAAAAATGGGTTAGTATTTCATTACAGTCACTTAAAATAGATTTATTTTATCAAAACATCCTGTCAGAAACCCCAAAGCTGTGATTAATAACCTACAGCATTTTGACTAAAGCATCTCCTAATACGAGTTTCTTTATGTATCAGATTGCCCATTGTGGAGAGGAAATAGCTGGACCCATCACCTCTCTTTGGCACTTGCTCATGTGCAGAGCTTCTCTCCTATGAGTTTGAGCAAGTGCGTGTTAGAACCCACCATCTAATTCTGCCTGTATGACACTGTTCAAATAAAATATCTTTCATTTAATTTTGAGATTAAATTAACTTTTGCTTTCTTTTTCCTCAGCATAGAGGTATGCTAGTAGAATCATTTTCTAAAGAGCTTTTTGTCGAGTAATATTTGCAAGTATTTGAACAACATGGATAGTGAGATAGATCATTAAGAGAGATCCTGCTTTTCCTGCAAAATTGCCTTTCTTTAATCTCTAGAGCTATTCCATACCTTCCAGCAAACGTGTCATGAGAGAACTTGGCCCACCCCAATCTACCCTTTCTCCTCGGTGCAGATTTGTTTCCTATTAGCCTGGCTTTGTGCACCTGCAGATCCCACTGTGAAATTCCTGTTCTTCACTGACCGGATTTTCCGCCTGGTCCTGGCTTTTGAAATGTAGCTCTGAACTTTTCATCTCACGCCTGTCTCTTCTCCTTCTTAGCTTGTACCAGCTTAATCTGTGGGAAATAAGCTAAAAAGATCAGTTTAGGAAATCCTGGGCTCTTGCTCCTTCCTTAAGAATTGGTAGATTAAAGCAAAATATTGAAGGTATTCTAGGATAATAAGGGAAACTAAGCGCTAAATTCTAAGCTAACTGTAGAACCGTATCTGGTGATAGGCGGTTGCTTTCTCGAGGCAAAGGTTAGGATTTCTTCTCAAGTCTCCTGCAGTACTAGTGAAAGGCACATGACTAAACCCTCGCGAATCGCTTTGAAAATATATCCCTTCCTTCTTAAGGGAAATGCACCTTTGTCAGTGTATAGCTTTTGTCAAAGATGTTTTGCATATAAAAACCGCGTGTAGATTGAATCCTGTTATATAAAGCGAGGCTGGTTTTCTGTGGAGTTCTTTTGTAGTACCAACATTAAAAGGGTTGTTATAAATAAAAGTGGAATATAATTATAAATGCCCTTCTGAGGAAAAAAAAAAATCCTTGATTACCTTTGAATTCTTTTGCCCTTTAAAAAGGTTATATTTAACTGGTTCAGTTTCTTACTTGATGTTTCAGTTCCCAAGGGAAATCAACCTCCCGTACGAACGGTTTCAATTGGGTTACATGACTTTACTTTGTGTCTTGCATTTGTTAACAGACGGGTTATATAACACTGCAGGCTAAATATACATTGCTCTGTTTTTAGCTACCATTGGTACTTGGTGTTTGGAGGGATGACCAGCCAGTGAGGGGAGTGATTTCCAAAAATTTGTATGAGATTAACCCTTCCCAGTAGTAGCATAAACTGCTTGAAAGCAGAGACCAGGCATAATGCATGCCTCTAAATTTTAAACTATAAAATATATTTAATATTTTGATCTGCCTATCACCCATATAGTTTATAACCTAGCGAAGTGGTCCAAATTCTGTCCTTATTTCCAATGATTTCTTTGAGTTCCTGGTGTTATAACTGAGAAATCAAGCAGAGCTTGCACAGCCTCCCCGAAACACAGCAGGCTGCCTTCAGAGGGGATATTTTCCATTTCTAGATAGTTTGCAGTTGAATTCATTTAGATTCATTATTCTTATATTGCTATCAAGTAATATACTTTCCTGCTAGTGGAGAAGATGAAAGGACCTTTTAAAAAATATCAATAGTAAAAAAGGAAAAGAAAGAAAAAGGGGTTTCACTCAGGATGTTTTTCTAGTCACGGATCAATAGCCCCGTGAGAGGGCCATATTTAGAGAAGAAAGGCAAGGAAGCAAGGAAGAATTTTAACTAGCAGGAAGTGCCTTGTAACATGCCAGTGCTTAGGCAACTGATAAGGGAGGAGGTAACATTAATGCCAAGAAACAAGCAAAACCCAAAGCATGTTTTACTACTTTGCCTATTTCGCTTCACAGGACTAGCATACAACACATCAACCCTGGAGGCAAATTTTGAGTCATTTTCTAAATTGTGTGGCAAAAAATGGACCGAAATGGAAGATGAGATGTGTCAAATGATACTTTGATTCAGTATGCAGTAATGTTTGTACTTGAGACGCTACATTTGTGGTGGAAATTAGAGTAAATTAGTACAGAGCCTGACTACGCTCTGTGCATGTCTGGTGCAGTAGGGCAGCACACTGGAGGCATCCGCCAAGAACCCTCCTGGCCCCTAGCTACGTGCAGTGGGCAATGGTGTATGGAGTGCTCTCATTTTTGCCTATATAAATTCAGAGAACTCAGCTGATGCTTGCGTATTTCATTGCCGCACAACCTGTGTGCCTCTGCTTCGGAGCTGATGAAACAGTAGGGTTTTGGT
The DNA here is from genome assembly GCA_034781795.1 of Crypturellus tataupa. Taxonomy (NCBI): domain Eukaryota; kingdom Metazoa; phylum Chordata; class Aves; order Tinamiformes; family Tinamidae; genus Crypturellus; species Crypturellus tataupa. Next base: position 3,865,590 of record JAWLRI010000763.1, read on the forward strand.
TCTGGGTTGAAATGACTTCTGTTGTTTCGTTCTATCCAAAAAGGCTGCAAATGTTCTCTCAAATGCTTCCTTTTTTTTGTACTGCTAAGCTAAACCAAACCGTAACTTCCTTCTATTCTAGTCGCCCATGTTCCACCAGGCAAACAAACTTACTTTTGCGCTCACTTGCTAATTATTTTTAATACAGCTTTTGTGATGTTGAAAACAGCTATAAAATGATCTCTTCTGATTTTCAGTATCCCATAAAAGATAGGTATTAAAAAAAAAAAAAACCTCCAGAGCTCTCTTTCTGTTATTTTCTCCTTTTTTTTCTTTTTCCTGTGCCAACTTGCTCCTTTTAATCAGGATGAGCATGTCTTTTCTTGCCTTCAGACTGCATAATCTGCTGTATTATATCTCCTGTGTGAAACCCACTCAGTGACAGATTTATTTGTTACATGAAATCTTTCACACACTTTCAAAGTCTTTTCTAATTACTAGTGTAAATTGCTTGTGTTAAAAGTTTGCAGGCCTCTTTCTGTAACTAAAATTTAGTTACTTTTAATTCTTTTTCCACTATTCTTAAGACAGAAAGAAATCCAGGTTTAACTTTACCAGTCGGGTTTACACTGTGCATGAGGTTGTTCCACATGTAGTTTTTAGACATCTAAGAGCCAGGAATTTTGAATTGTATTTGCAGTTTTGGACTTGCTTTATGTTTTTCAGCAAAAACTTACCATACTTTATAGCATCATCTTGCTCTTCTGTTAATGCTTACAGAGAAGTTCTGGGTGCTGTAGGATTAAGAGATAGTCTTATACGTAATGGTACTGTCTCCTTTAAAGCTTTGAAAGTTGTTTTGCTCACTTTGTTTGTTTTTGGTTTTGCATTTGACTATCTATCATGTAGTAAATTAAATTTCCTGTGTGCTATTCTCATCTTCTAAGATTCACGTACCTGTAGAACTTGCTCTTTCTTACTTGATCTCTCTGTTTTTTTTTTTTTTTGTCCTAAGTAAATTTAAGTATGATGCATTTTTTTTAATTCCTAGCTAAATGATTGCTACATTTTTAATATGTTATAACTGGAAATTGTCTTGTCAGGTGAACTACTGATTACTTTTTTTTCCTTCAGGGAAATTATTTTAGCTTTTTCACTTCTAAGCTACTTTTTCTTCTAGCAAACTATTATAACAACTATCTTTGTGCAATAAACTTTTCAAAACTTTAAAGAGGAGCCAGTAATCTTTATGTGGAAACAGCTTATCAAAACACAGTGCAATTCAGACATATAAAACAGTCCCAACAGATAGATAAGATAGTCCCGGTGTGAGTGAGCGGCTGGATGAGATGACCTCCAGAAGTCCCTTCCAACCCACATTACAGTGATTGCAGGAAACTGATGTTCATTTGTTTTGTGCCGTGCAATATGTATCCAAATGGAGGGCAGGATCATCATCCTTCGTCTGTGTTTTTATCTGTTACTTCCCTTTTAAATTCATGCTGTTGCTGCTTACTAACTCAATTATTCTTTTAGCCACATTTTTTGTTTTATTTTATTTTCATGTGTGTGTGAAAATTAATTTCTGGCATTTTGGCTGTGTCTGGATAATAGTGCTGTTTTGAGTCATTTTGTTCCTTAAACATTCTAACTGCACTATAAAATTTCCAATAGTTTCTGATAAAACAACAATACTTTCCACACTTGGATGTGTGTGCTAATTGATCAAATATTATTATTACTATTAAATATTACCATGTATACAGATATGCAACCTTGCATTTTGTTTTCTCCAAGTGCTTGATATTTTAGGCAGATTTCTGAAGTCTTATTGCAGAAGTAAATAGTGTGATTAGTTTCTGTTCTATTTTACTTGGAATTGTTTGATGTTGTGACTGTGCCATTCATAACAATGTCTTGGGAACAGAAACCCTTAACCATTCTGATTCATCACCGTCTTTGTTAATATTGCTCTGATAATCAATCTGTAGCTGGAATAGTAGCATGTGCTTTTAGTGTTCTTTGCATCAATGTTAACTTTGTGTGCGTCTATGTGAAAGTTTCCTAAAACACTTACTGCAAAATAATTTTATTTGTAGTTATGAGGGAGCTAAACTTTATTTCCCTTAGAGTTTTCATTAGAGAGAGGCTTACTTGTACCACATCAGAATGCTCAAATACGAGTTCTAATGTTGAATAAAGGTCAACACACCGGAATTGGAAACCATTAATCCTTCTGCTCTTAGAGCAGCCAGAACTTTAACAGACTAAATAGCACCTTAAAAAATAGACTGAAGATTCCGAAGAGGAAAAATATACCCTCAAATTCTCAATTCACATTTCTTAGAACTTTTAAGCTTCTGCTGATTAAGTAACATAAGATTCTTTTTCTTTTTTTTTAATATGCTCTATGGTTTTCATGTGATAGGATATTTCTGAGTTCATGGAGCTCTGCAAGATGCATCCCCAATGCATGAAAAGACCATCTGCAAGGCAGATATTTCTATTGCTTTCAGTCTGCAATAATTGCATTGGTCTATGGATGTGGAGGTCCTCCTGTTCACAGGGAAATAAGTTCAGGCTCATTCTAAACTAATTTCCAGACTCGGAGCTGTTGAGACAGCTCTCTAGGACATTATAAATTGTTAAATTCAACTGATGTTGCCTTGTGCTGAACTTTTAACCTATGCAAGACTGAAACCTGTCTTTTGGGAATGCATTCAGTCTTGATTTCAAGGCATCAGGAAACAGAGTATCTACTGCTTCCTCTGGTAATTTGTTCCAGTGGCTGATTAATCTCACTGTCAGAAACGTAAATTTAATTTTTGGTTTGAATTAATCCTGATTTGTTTATTTATTTATTTTCCTTTAGAAGCTATTATTTTTTTTTTTTTACTACTGGGTTACCAAGTCATTCCCAGTATTTGAAGGAGTTTTGGGCAGTGGAGTAGGGAAGTATTCAGTGGTAATGTAGCAAATTGCAGTAGCTGGTTCTCATTTCAAGGCATTTTCTCCACCCCTCATGTAATTGCTGTGGTTTTTGATGCATCCACTTTGATTTCTCAATATCTTTTTAGAAATATATGTTCAAGGCTTTCTTTTTTTATTTTTGGAAAAGAAAACCAGCTTTTTAATCTTTTTCACTGTGCCCTGGGTAGGATATTCAAGGATCTCCTTGTTATGCAGTTTCAGTGAGTTTTACAGATTCACAGGATAGGGAAGAATTTTGGAGTAGTTTTGCTCACCCTTTCAGGGTGTCAGGATCTGCGGTTACTCCTGACAGATTTCTCTCTTACTTCTTTTTGTCTAATCTCTCCCTGCAATTTTCCAGGAATATTCCAAAACTTCCCCAAGTGATCTATCTTCTCTATGCCTTACTGTTTCTTACTATTTGAGAAACTTTTTTTCCTGAAATCTAACCTGAACATTCCTAGCTGTTCTTTGAGTCCCTTGTGTCTCGCCCTATCTAGCATCAGCACAAAGACCAAATTATTTTTTCTTTGCAGCAACCTTTTATTTATTTAGAGGATTTTTTTAGTATATCCATGTATCTTTTTCTCTTTAACAAGCCTAATTCATTCACTTTTTACTTACTATAATGTTTTTTAGACTTACAGTCTTCTCACTGATTTGTTTTGGACCCTTTCCAGCTGGTCCTCATGTTTGGAGGTGCAGTTTCCGAGCCTGGATGAAATAATGCAGCTGTAGCTTTACCAGTGCTGAGCTGAGCAGAAGGATTATTTTGCGACTTGCAAGCTGTATTTAATTTATGCATTGCAGTAGGACATTTGTCTTTTTTGGAACAGGATGATATTGTTGATTGATGGTCCAGCTTGCGATCCACAACAACTTCTTGTTTTCTATGGCATGGCTACCAAGCCAGTTGTTCTCCATCCTGAGCAGTTAATTACTCTTGGCTAAATGCAGGACTTTGCATTTATCTCTTCTCAACAAGCTTGTGCTTCCAAATCATATCTTTAAATTCACCAAGATTATTCTGGATTCTTATCTGTTGCCCAGTGTATTTATAACACCTTGAAGGAGGATGCTGTCTTTAAAAGTATATATTTTAATGCTATTTTCTAGGTCTTTAATCAAAATACTAAATGATACCAGACCTGGGAGAGATACATACAGATTCTCACTTTGAGATTTATTTTCATGTTGATAGGGATCCGTTGATAACCATTCCCTGAGTATGGGTTTCTGAATCAGTGCAGCACCCACTTTGTACTCTTTTCATCTGTTCCAAACTTCCCTTGTTTTCTTAGGGGATTATTAGGTGGAAGAGGGTCAAACATGCACAAATGTTCCTAAATACATATGACATCTGTTGCTTTTTCTCTGTCCACAAGGCCTGTTACCCGATCAGGGAAGAAAATTAGATTGCTTTGACATGATTGTACTTGACAAATGCATGTGGGATGTTATACATGTCCTCATTATCTTGAGGTTCTTACAAATAGTTTGGCTGTTTGTTTCAGTATTTTTCCATGAATTTAAGTTAACTGCTTGGTCTACAATTTTAAGGTATTGTCTTTTATTCCATCTTTTTAGAGATAGGCATTACATTTGCCCCTTTCCAGGCTTTATGTACTTCTGTTGTCCTTTATAGATTTGCAAAAGGTACTTTCTAATAGCTCTGAGATTCTCAGTTAGCCCTTTATGTACTGTACAATGAAGTTCATTATCTACTTTAAAAACAACGGCCTCACCTACGTACACCAAAAATCCTGCCTTCACTGTTGGGAGATCAAGCCTGGCCCTTTGTCAGCCACATTAATTGTGACTGCAGTTGAGGTGAAAGATTGAGGTGAAAAAAAGATATTCATCACACCAGCCTTTTTTGACATCATCTGTCTTGTTCCAGTCCTTTCTTAAAGACTGTCCCAAACTTTTTTTGATCTTCCTCTTACTGAGGTATCTATACAGTGATTTTATAACCCCTCATTTCTCTTACTGCTGGCATCTATTCCTATATGTACTCATTTGATTTATTTTTCTCTTTTTTCCAAGCTAGAAGGGACAGTTTTTTCTCCACCTGTGTCAGTTGTTGTACTGTAGGCATAGACTATGTTTTTATTTCTAAATGAATCATTTCCTGTTTGATTGTATCTATATTGTACAGAGTGTGAACTGGTCCAATTATCACAGTATCCCAGTTTGTACTATTAATCTGCTCTCATCACCACATAACACAAGGTTGGACAGTGTTAAGGTAATGCCTGTTTTTGTGAATCTCCACTGAAAACATCAGTATTACATGGTAACTCTTTAATTACCAGTTCTTAGGAATTTTCTTTAGTTAGTTCATCCATTTGACATGTGCTCCATTGAATGTAGGGAAATACTAGTAGCGATTTTGATTAAGTCGGAAGATTCAGAAGTCAAAATTGGCAGAAATGCATTGCCTTTGCTGACCATACGGAGTTTTTAATTTTGTACAAAAGCAAACTGCATCTCCAGGGGCTGCATTAGTATGAGTAAATGCCTAAAGCTAGATACACATTCTTTTATCCAGAAAATAATACAGGACTTATAACATGAAGTGGGAGGGGGAAAGAGAGGACACCCCTCCACACAGATACATTCAGCTTCCATTCAGGTTTCTGTTTCCTTAAGGTCTGTTCTTATGGATTTCTTATTCTTTTCAGCTTATCTGGTACGGACTCTGATGCATAGAAAGCTCCATTAAATCAGTGTCCCCACTCATTTAATGTCCCCACTCTAACACTTCCCGCTTTTCCCCCGAGCTCCTCTTCTTCCTGGCCTCCTGCTCAGTGCTTTGGATGGCGACTTCCACTGTTTCAGGGATCACACTTTATAAAGCAATGCTGTTGCTTTTGGCATTTCTGTGCAGTTTGTGATTGCCCACAGATCAAAGACAGATTTGCTGGCAGCCACTGGCCCCGTCCATATAGTGATATTCACTGACAATTACGATACTTAGTGCATTGTGATTGTGTATAGATCATTTCTCGATTTAACCAATTGAAATGGCTATAATATCACTGGCTATAGAGCAAATATAAAGAGGGAATAAAGCACTTGATTAATATTGTGAACTAATGAGATAAGTCATTTGTTTACAAGGAAACCTGAAGGTTAATCATTTACACTTTAATATCAGACTTGGTGAGATCATATTACAGTTAATTGAAGAAGGCAAATTCTTAGTATGAGAGTCATCCATTACCTATGTGCAGTTGTGTTTGTTACATGACTAGATCTGATTTACTATGTAGAAATGTATTTCTTTCCGTATTTGGAGGATGACAGCGAATGGGGCTCTGTTGTGTTTCGTTACTGTAGATTTTGCTGTTTCGTTTCACTGTGCAGTAGGACTGCTTCCAAAATGGGATTATTGACTCCCTACTATTGATTACGCGCATGTGTATGTGAATGTGTGCATGCATGTGCATGTGCCCACTTAGTACTACTAGCAAAATATCAACATCTGAAGGTTAAAACAATATATTATCTGCTCCTTAAGTATCTGTGGATCTTCCTTTTTTTCTTTCTTTTTTACTCTCCCTTCTCTTTTTTTTTTTTTTTTTTTTTCTGTGTGTAATATCAGTTAAGCTAAGGGTGCTCATAATTGTTCTTCACTTGATGTTTTGTATTTGTGAAGAAACCGTGACAGTAATTAAGACCATGTGAATCTTCCTGCTGCTCTGCCTTTACTCCTAAACAGGCAAACTTAAATGTTTAGAGGGCTGGCAGTTGAGCTGTAAAACCTGGAAATTCTAGCAATTGTATTACTAATGGTTTTCTGAGTCTATATGCCTGTACAAAGGATTGATGCACTAGAATAATACCAATTGATATAAGGTCTGGTGAGACGTCACAGTCTTTGAATTGTTTATCTGTTGGTAAAGTCATTACTAGGGCAATGTGGAAAATTACCTCATCCCAATACCATGCTATAAAACTCTCTGGATATAAAGAGATTGACTCCCAGCAAATTATTAAATCCCATGCTATAAAACTCTCTGCATGTGAAGAGACTGACTCTTGAATCATGAATCTCAGATTCATGTGATAGAAGCAGCAAAGTGTTCAATAAAGTAATTTCCTAATAATTGGCTCACAGTTTTGCTCGCAGATACCTTGGGATACTGTATCTTCTCATACAAAATGTATTTGCTTTCCAGATCTAAATTTTTGTACATTATGTAGATTATGTACATTACTCACAAATGTATTTGTGACACATCTATGCAATATTCCTCATCTGCATGAAGGGGAAATTGCATAGCTGAAAACATCCACCCATGTCCACCACTCCATGAATGAGTGACCACTAACACCCTTAGGCAAATCCAATAACAGGGTCTGGAAGTCTTAAAAAATCCTAGCAGGATATTTGTTTTGGTCTATCTTTTTTTGGAAGTGTTACAAGAGGTGAAAGAGGAAAAAATGGGTTGTTTGTCTTCAGAGGAAAATGAAATCTTTTCCTGCCAGTTGCAGAAAGAATCAATAAACCTGTCCCAAGAGTTTGCCAATTAGAACAAAACATGAGATTAAGATGATAAGAGAATTAAGGGGAGGTGATTTGAGTCACTTGAATTAAAGCATAAAGTTGAAATAGTCTTATCTAAACCTGATAGTTCTGAATGATTTGAAAGGTCTGGTTTTGTTTGTTTGTTTGTTTTTGTGGATTCTTTTTGGTACATAGATTTTTAATGGATCCCCTCTCAGCAGTCTCAAATCTAGACTGCAGGTCTTCGTTTTCAAACATCTTTCCAGTTTCTCTCTGCCCTGCCTGAACTGTAAACAGGAAGAAGGTGGATTCCTGCTTGTGATTTAACTCATCCTATCATGTGTACCACTCGCATGTTAAATTTCTGTTCTCTGCCTTTTTGCCTCCTATTTCAGAAAAGCTCCACATACATATAGACAAGTCTGCTCTGTTGTTATTCCTTTAATCCTTTCATAAAAACATTATGTTTTTTCTTTTAATGTAATTCCTGCAGGTATATATGCTTTAGTTTTTGGAGATGCTGTTACTCATTTTTCTTATTTTTCTCTTTTGATCTACTGCATCTCTGTACAATACTCAGGTAGTGAGCTTTATAGATAAAAAAAACTGTGAGATGTTTTTCAGTCCTTCTGTGTTTATACAGTGCTTAGCTCAGTAGGGTTCTGATCCAAGATTGACTCTTAAGTACTAAGGAAATACCAATTATAATTTTAAATTGGATATCAGTGCTGTTATATGACTTGCAGTCGAAGTTATAAATACTGACCTTGGTACCTTGCTTGACTTTGTCTCAGATAATATTTTTCTCAGCAAGCTAGGAATATATGGGCTAGGTGAAACCAGAAGTATGCAGAACGTGTTTTCCAAGCCAGTTGTATTGCACGGTTGAACTATAAAAGATATATTGATGAGACATGTTTAGAGATTTTTTTCTGTTATTTTCATTAGTGTTTAGAAGAGTGGATCAGAGAATGCCAATTTTAAATGGCAATGAATTTAAAGAGATTGTGGCAACTTGCAGTTTGGAGGGTAGAATAAGATTAGAAATAATTACATTTTTGGCGGTCTGAAATATAGAGATAAAAACTGAGGAAATGAATATGAATATGACACAACTATAAATAATCAACTATGCAAGCAGTGGATGGAGAATGACCGAGTTTAGCATATAATAAAAAATATTCTGTTTTACACAATCACAGAACTCTTGAGGTTGGAAGGGACCTCTAGAGACCATCTAGCCCAACCTCCCTGCTCAAGAAGGGACACCCAGAGCACGTGGCACAGGGCAGGATCCAGGTGGGTTTGGAAGCTCTCCAGAGGAGAAGACTCCACAACCTCTCTGGGCAGCCTGTCACCCTCACAGGAAAGAAGTTCTTCCACATATGAAGAGGAAGATGAAACTTCCTGTGTTTTAATTTGTTTTAATTTGTGCCTGTTACTTCTTGATATGTCACTGGACACAACCAAGATGAATTTGACCCCATCCTCTTTACATTCTCCCCTCAGGTATTTGTACATATTGATAAGATTCCCTGTCAGTCTTCTCCAGGCTAAACAGGCCAAGCTCATTTAGTCTTTCCCCATGCGATAGATGTTCTAGTCCCTTAATCATCTTTGTCGCTACACGCTGGGCCCTCTCTAGAAGCTCCACGTCCCTCTTGTCCTGGGGAGCCCAGAACTGCACCCAGTACTCCAGGTGCGGCCTCACC
>JAWLRI010000763.1:3874863-3916818 GCA_034781795.1 Crypturellus tataupa
CTTCTCTTTTTTTTTTTTTTTTTTTTCTGAGTGTAACTTAGTCCATCAGTAGGATGAAAGGAAAAATTGCTACACTTGTGCTAAATTTCCCCTGGGAAAGTAAATTATGGACAAGCCTCCAAGGACAACCCAGAAAGAAAGGGATAAGATATTGATGCTCACCGTACCTCTCACTCTTTCTCCCTTGTCCCACAATTGAGCACTCCTTCAATGAAAAGTTACGAGTTCCTTGTTAAATTGAATTTCTCTCCTCCATGTCTCACTACTTATTGTGATGCTGAAAATTTTATAACTTGGTGAAAACTGGCAGCAGCCTCATTTGTCCCCACAAAAGGCTCTCCAGGTTTGAATAGCTTTTGAAGCAGAGTTATAAATGCCCCTGCTTAGAGACAGATAGTTGTGTCAGCTCCCAGTTTATAGGAACTTTTTTAGTTACAGTATTTTTTCATCCATTTTAACCATAATGTGCTTTTGGAGGGGGACGGAAGATTGGTGGGCACAGAAGAATTCTAACAGATGAGCGTTGTACCGGGTCTCTCTCTGCACTGCCTTCTGCTTTGCTTGAAGAAGCAGTGACAAACCTCACTGCTTAAATTCCTTGCTGCAACACGTTGGCAGACCCCAGGATCTCAAAGGACAGTTTGAGAGAGCTCTTGTGGATCTGGTTGTGAATATGTTCATGAAAGCTTTGGTTGCTGGGTCTCATGCTGATAAAGGTACTTCTTGTTTTACTCCAACTCCTGTTGCCAGTGGTATCCCAAGCAGGAATCAGGTAGCTGCGATGGGAATGTGTTCTGCAGAGGGTTGCAGGCTGTACACGCCGGGACTCACTGGGAGACCCTTCAAAGCATTCAGGAATGCATAAAGCCAAAATCAGATAGGAGCTAGTGGTAGCAATATTATTATGGAAACGTCTGTGCTAGAGCACAGAGCGAGCTCACTGAGGCTGTGCAGCTCTTTTCTCCATATATATACTTTAACTGCGGACAGGAATTGTTAGGTTTGAATTTTGTTGCATTTGATCCTGGTCTTTTTCTCAGTGTGATAATGTGGGAAGAGGAGATAAACAGTGAAAGAAATAAACTGGAGCCACTAAACCTGCAATGCTGAAACTGTTCCACTCCAAAAGATGGTGAGAGGAGGGCAGGAGCCCAGGTTACCCCCAGCTACTGTGATCTGTCAGGTTTTGACTCCTTGATGTCCCCTTGTAGCACGGCCTTTGCCTACCAAGGGCTGAGGACACTGATACTGCCTCCAGGTTTCCTGGCAGTTCCCAGTTATTTTCTTGGGACAGAAGTTAATGAGAACTCTCTCTATGCTAGTTGTCCACTGCATTTTTGGTCTATCTTTAAAAGCCGTGTTTGTGATCCTGATGGGCTACAGCTTTTGTGGCCCTTTGATGCAGGCTGTGTCTGCAGTTTGGAACGGAGCGCTGCTCTCTCTGCTGTGCAAGAAGAGGCAAGAGGAAGAGGCTTCCTCGTGCTGATGAGGCTTGATACCGTGAGTGACCAGGAAACACAATTAGGAGACTAATTGGCCATTAGAAACAATTTCTGATTTCTCAGAGTGGACAGATCTATCGAGATTGACATCCGATAGCCCTTCACCCATTTCCTGCTGCATTTCCCTGCAAGTCACAGCAGAGGTCTGAGTGGCAAAAGAGCTTCTAATATTTGTTAATATGCACAGTGAATGACACCTCTTGCATTAAATCTAAATGTTGGAAAGAAAATACATTTTAGATGATCTTTCTTTTTCACAGAAGTACGAGCTTTAACTCTGAAGAATTTTTCCTTTTTTTTTTTTTTTCCCTGATGGCTCCCTCTCCTGCCATGCCTTGCAGGTTGCTTAATTCCAGTGAAAGCAAAGGCAGAAAGATTGACATGCCACATGACATTCCAGTTACGGGAGAAAAAAGATGTATCAGATTGACAGGCCAGTAAAAATACACAGAAGGTTTTTCTCCACTCCAAGGATATGTGTGTGGGAATGAGGGAGAGGAAAAGTCTAGGGAGAGCGAAATACATTTATGAGTGCCTATGTAAAAACATACATGTACGTACATATATATCTAGGTGCACAGACAAATCTTAATTCAGCAGGTTAAATGCAAGTTCAGATCGTTCGTTTTTGTTTTGTTAGATGAGATGGCAGATGTTTCACTGTTCATCACCAAACCTTAAGCTGGGCCTGGCACTCATGTGACAAGTGGAGCAGAACTTCTTTGGGTGCGAGTTGCTGCGAAGGAAGCACAAAATGTGCATTTTTTCGTCGGTAATAGGAATAGTAGATGTCAAGGCACTTGTATGCCCCATGGCTATTGTGGAGGTCAAAGACTCAGCTGCTCTGAGTGCAGCACGGTGTGTGTGGGAATGCTGCACCTCAGCAAAGGGCACTTCACATGAACAACCCTGCTTTCCTCATCTCTCTTGCACCACTGAAAGGAATGAAATTTTGTCATTGACTTCCAAAGGACAAAGAAAAGATGGTTGGTAGGAGTTTCAAGACTTGTGCATGGATGTGAATGATATGATTTATTTTTGTTTGTCTCAACTCTGTTGGTTTGTTACAAGAACTGCAGATATTTAATAACATCAGAGCAGGTGTCTGATGAGCTCTTGAAAAGGGAAAAAATAGAGGCAAATTTTGAATTCTTTGAGATTTACAGTTTAGGGTTTGCTTTTAATGCATATCCTAACTTGTTATATGTGAAATATGTATGCACAAACACTTAGATTTTGTGCATTGCATCAGTGTGTTCCAGATACTGAACAGAAGCTGGCATCGTGTCCTCCTGGGCCACTTTAGCACAGCAGTCCATTTCTGGTATGAGCACAGAGAAAAGCAAAAGTCTTTCATTCAACAATTTTGTTCCTCTGCTGATTATTAGAACTTGTCTCTTTCAGCAAATCAAAAACTGCATTTTGTTCTCCACAAACTATTTTCTTTCAAGCCTCTTTTTTGCCTGCTCAGGTTAAGAGCCAAGCAGCACAACTCCTTGTGGGTGCCAGAGCTGCACTCGCTCGTCTGCAGGCGGCTTTGCAGCCCCAAAACGTAGAACGAGCGGGATACAAGGGCAGCTGATGTTCACAGATCAGGATCACAGCTCTGGTCGTATGTACCAAAATTCGACCTGATTTCAATGGTATGCATTTAAGTGCTTTTTTAGATTCAAGCAAGGTGCTTCATACTGCTGCATGGAGTTAACGAAAAGGGAGTCTGATGAAAACCTCATTTATACACTGAATATTTCCCATACTTTCATTGACTTGGGAGCCTACTATAGCATATGCAAGAAGTTGACGCAGACCCATGGTGTATCCCGGCATTGTGGTTATAAGGGCCTAAGGGGAAGCCAGCAGAAGGAAGTATCTCCTACTCTAGTTTCCTTCCCAGGTGAATTGTTTATGGCACCACCAGCACCTTCAAAACAGTCCATTTAAACCTGAGATGCCAGATCGAGTGGGTGTCACAGCAGTCAGCTCCGTGTTTACCCTACGCAGCGTGTGTGCTTATTAGCGCCTTTCCAGTCCCCTCAGACACGCGGATATTGATTGAATAAACAGGAGCGATAATCTCAGTCAGCAGTAAGACATGATACGGGCTCATCCCATAACCTCAGCGCTACCGTCTGCCGCTCACGATGGGAGCAGCCATTCCAGTTCTGCGCTGCTGAGGACAAAATGTGCGGAATATTCAGCGTCCAAACGCAGAGGAGGTGGAGAAAGCAGAAACTACCACAGTGGGAATTCAGTCAGGACGTTTTTCTGGTCCAAAAGCGGACATGGCACCTTCAATTACAGGGATGGTCAGCACTGTGATTCTTGCAGTGCAGATTAAAGATGTCTTGTATTTTCTAACACCATTTCAGAAACTCAGTTCTGACTCACAATGGTGATTGGGAAACTGTAACCTGCTGAGTCATAAGTGCCTTTAAAGAAACATTTATTTACTTGTGTTTTCAGTCCCACAATGTTTATATCAGTAGGCAGCATGCAAATGAATGAGAGGATTTCAGGCTTGGTCACAAGATGTTAGAAACCAAGGGAGTGGCTCACATAACATGCCACAGCTCCGTGCTACAGTGAATAAAACACATTTTGTTTTACTTGAAATGTCTTTTTTATTTTTCTTTTGGTAGAATGGTGCACAAACTACCCTACTTGATCCTCTGCACTGCATTACAGCATGGGAGCTCTATTCACTTCTTTGTTTCTTATATAGGAAGCATCCCTGTATGCGTATGACCAACTATATATTAAAAGCAAAAAGGCAGAGCAAACACGATCTGTTTTCTTTGACTGTAGCATTTGCTATCTGCCTGTCGTTCATGGTTTCTTTATGCAAGTAAAAATATTTTGTGGAGCATGAAGCCCTGTGGCAAATGCTAATCTAACCAACAATCAGGAGAATAATTGTTTTGCAGGGAATATTCTCATTCTGTAATAGAGAAGAAAAGCTTTGCAATTAAGACAACAGAACATTAATAACACACATTTATCATTCTATATGAGCTTATTATTTCCAGCCTTTTGCAAATAGTTCTAATTTATATACCACTCCTTATGAGACTGTATGTTAATGTGGTCTGCATGGCTGTGTTAGTGTCTAGAAGTATTTTGGCATTGTGAGATATCAACTTCTCTGGATTTGTGAAGGGCAGAACATAACCTTGACGTGCGTGCAGCACACTCCTAAATCAGTCTTTCCAGGTGACGCTCGGTGTCATCCTCTTTCCTGAGCAGAAGCGGAGCGCTCCAGTTGCCTTTTAAGACAAATCAAATCCCTGTGTTAATGCCTCACTGTTCTGCACCTCTTGCAGGAGAATCGACACCTTTTCCCTCAGTGACCCATATATCGGCACTGTTTTTCCCTTCTTGATCCATGCAGCTGAGTTTCCTGCAACGTGGATACTTAGTGTGGATACTTAATTCTTAACAAAAAAGGTGCTTGAATATCAAGCTTGTGAAGTTATCACAGTTCCCCAATGCATAGCCTGTGCAGAGAGCTGAAAGGCAATGGAATGGTTCGAACGCTGCTGGATTAGTCTCCTCCTGTAGCAATGTATCATTTGTGTTTTGTAAATATTGAGGGTTTGGGTGTCAAGGGATTGCTTGAAAATATTGCAAATCAAATATATGAATGTGGCTAACTTGTTACTAATTTTTGTCTCACTTTGGCTGTTGCAGCGCGATGTGATATTTTGGCTGAGATTAAGGGAATGAGTCTGTGAATAAATTACTGATATTTAAACAGAGGTGTTAATTTGCAATGCATGAGCTGCTCCATAGTAACTACTTGTGTGCTCGCTCTGACCTGGTGATAAATGGAAGATCCTGACAGCTAGTTTACCTCAGTTAAAGTTTGCACATCCAGAGAGAACAACTCTTCTTCCAAATGACTTGTTTTTCCCCCCTAGAGATTGTTGGCATTAAACCACTCGTGCTGCAATACTGTTAGGAAAAGTACAAAAGTAATCACAAGGAAAAAAATTGGAATTAGAAGTTTGAGAAAAATATTTGCTTATTGGATATAGAATTACAGTCTTCATAAGCTGAGCGAGATAACTTTCCTAATGTGGTTTGAATTTCCAAGTATATAGACAAGATATAACATATCCGAGCTCAAGCCCTTCTGTTGGATCTTCTTGCACTCATGTAACGCAGGCTGAGTTTGTCAAGGCAAGATGCAATTGCCCTCAAGTGCAGGTTCCCTATTGCTATTTTGGATACCCTCGAGTCTCCGAGGCACTCACATTGGGCTAGCAAATACGATCCAGAATCCTTCCCAAAGAGCAGTGGGAGACCAATTTCTGTTCCTTGGGCATTAAAATTCCTCCTGGCCTGAAAGGATGATCATTTCCCCTATTTCTCCCTTATCTTTTAACTTTGGTAAGAAACACAGGTAATTCTGCAGCTTTGACGTTGGTTGTTCCTTCGTATCAAAATAAATAAATAAATAAATAAATTGAAATATGTGAACTCATGTCCCAGAAAAAATGGGAAAGTTTCCTCCACTTTTATTCAATCTATTTATCAGCGAATCTGAAGAATTTACTACCTCTTTCAACCAGCGTGTCAGCTCTCTAGAGACACAGTGTTGATAAAGGCAACAACCTTTAAGAAACGGTTCCTGACGTGAGAAGGATCTTTTAACAATCGTTAATAAGCACTTTTAAAGGCTTTAGTGTTCTAACAGATTCCAGGGCCAGTTTTATCTAATTTCAGTCTCTATGGAAACCCCCCTAGCCTTGCCGGGGGCAGGGTGAGTTATGGGTGGGTGGCCAGACCTTCCTTTGCAATTAGTGTTATTTATCCAGGTGTCCTGCCCGGGGTTCTATCACTCATCACCAAATGGCAGAAATGCTCCTTATTTCACATATTCCTGCGGTAGAGAATGCGCAGGTCTGACACGGTCCCACAACAGAAATTGTAAAGAACTTCAGAACATGATATGAAATTTTTATCAGTATGACCACTTGCGAAAAAAGATTTAACCCAAAGAATAATGGGCTGTACTGCCAGTGACACAAGTACTTCTGCAACATGAGAAATGAAGGCAGAGGAAAGGAGAGAAGGATGTATATATTTTTGTTGCGTTTAGTTTTGTTTTTGCACCTTGGAAGCCTATGTCCAAATTTGGATTTGACAGTGGGATAAATATAGCAAATACATTTTCCACTGTTCTTTTCCCAAACCAAACCAAATGTTTTGCTTCAGGGTGTTCTTGTATGTACAATAAATCAGTTATAAAAAGAAAAAAATACTTAAATATTACAGAAGTGTTCTTAAAAATCTATTGCCATTGCATAATGCTATTTTAATACTGCCATTTGATGTGGAAGGAAAACAGAACACTCAGGGAAAGTGGCTTCTGAGATACATTTGGCATATCTATTTGGGACAGGGGAGACGGATGAAAGAAGGTCTTAAGAAATTGTTTTACTTTAATGATTTGAGTCATAAGTGAAACAATTAAAACAGTTATTTTCTGTGAAGTACACGGTGAAATTTGTGTGGAGCCAGATCCTTCCTCCATTGAAACAATGGGATTTTTGGTGTTAATTTCTGATTAGAGCTGCTTGCTAGACAACTGCATGTCATTGCATTCAATCTGAGGCCAGTCGAACCAAAATGTGTGATAGAAGTTGCTGTGGACTGTGTGTTTGTCCATTTGTCTTTCATCTGAGTGGCTGAAGATTTGTTGATGTTGCAGACACATCCCTAATTAGACCTGTTTTCATACCCACTGCGTTTCTGGCTAAGGAGGGCAGAACAGGCTTCTGCACAAGCTCCCCATACTGGTGGGATCAGGAATCATTGCAAATTAAATGAGGCTATATATGTTTGCCCTTCAGAAATTTGCTTTGGGAATTTCTAAATCCAAATAAAAAAAGAGTTTTGTTGCCAGCTAATGGACGAGTTGCCACCAAATGCTATAAAGTCCGTGCTGTTAGGTATTAGTGCACAGGCTCCGCAGTGTTACTAGGGGGCTCGGAAAGCTGGATTAGCCATCTTTGGGGAATTAATTTGTTTATATCACTAAATATGTGGTCAACCATACAGCCGTGTGATTAGCTGCCATGGATTTCTGTTGGCACAGCATTGCTCTTGGTCTGTAATGTAATTATTGTATTTTAGACAGGTTAGCAAAGAAGAAAAGATTTCTTAGCCTGAGCTTACTTATTCTCTGCTGTCTTTTGGAAAAATAATGCCTCTCAACACTTTGTATAATCTCCCATTACTGCAAGTGTTCTCTATCTCAGAAAATACATAAAGACCAGATTTTGCCCTCTGGACACCTGCAACTTGGTGGTCAATCTGTAAAGCTTCAGTCAAGTAACAGTGACTCCTCAGTGTTGCTTTGTCCCTCATCTCTGCTCCATTTTAAGGACTATAAATATCCGAGCAGAAGCAAAATGAACTACAAAATGAGCCACTGCCGATACTTTTGTTCTCTGAAGTCTGCATTAATATAACTTTGTTTGGTTTTCTCACGTATTATGGGCAATTTATCAAGTAGATAACATTAGTAGAATTGTAGTTTTAAAACACTTCTGATGGCAATCTATTTCGCTGCAGTAGGAATATGAAAAAATTGTAAATTGGTTATTACCCTGAGAGCAATTTCAATGTAAAAAATTCCTTTTAAAGTGAGACAGAAAGATGAGAACTTAAATCAATGAGAAGGTGTGTGCTGACTGTACAAACACAAGGTCTCATCAGTTTCTGTGATATTTTCCGTGCAGGGTGAGAAGGATCATAGCCCATTCTCTTGCAAAATAATTTTCCTCCAAATTGCAGAAACTGCTCTGTCCCAGCGTATGAACTTTCTGCAGTCTGTTGAGGCGGGAGGAGGGAAAGAAAGGGCAAAACGCTTGTGTTTCTCCTCCATTCTGGTAGTGGCCCAGCTCCCATCCCTAATGCCGCAGTGTCAGGAGGACAACAGGGAAAAGCAGAGATTTATATCTCTGCGTTCTGACCTTGCCACCTGTTCTGCACGGGACAGCATCCTCCCGAGTGGGGAATTTCAGCCCTCTCTAGCAGAGCGGGGTGATGTTTGTTGAGCAGGGGCGTCAACGCGGGCCCCGCGCGTGCTGCTGTCCTCGGAGGCGGCGGCGCGTCCGGATCTGGCGGTGTCCGGGAGCGCGCGGCATATTGTGTGTACAGCGCAGCCTGGCAAATGGCACCGCGTCGAGCGGCGCTCGGTGGCAGCAGCAACACGGAGCCATCTGTGGTTTCGCACCTGCCGGAGCTCGTGTCAGCTGCTCGAGTTCAGCAGCCCCGGCTTTTCAAGGACTTGGTGCCAGAAATCACTCAGTTCCTAGCCGTGGAGTCCAGGTAACCCCTTCTGTGGACCCAAAGGTGTTAGGTTTTATATAACAGCGCTCCGGAGAGGATATCTCTCTACTAGATGCCTTTCTTATTGTGCAATATAGAGCTTTTCATATTTAGTTCAAGGTTTGTCCGGATGCAGGAGCACTCCTGAGGCCAGGATGCTGCTTAGTGCTCCCCACGCATTGCAGCCTTTTCAATTCTCCTCCAAAATGTAGGAAAGGTAAAGAGAGGTCCGAAATGGTAACTGGGTTTAGCACGCTGAACTGCAGCTATGGGGAGAGGGGGGTAAAATCTTTCTCTTGATTTTCCCACCACCTTAAACACTGCCTTGTGCCATCTGTCATGGAAATGCGCAGGAGCTTTCGGCTCGCCTTCTCCTGCCTCTGCAAGCAGACCCTCTGATTAAACGCTTTTATATAACTAACCTCAGAATAAACACAAACTTTGTTTATTCTGCTAACAAGAGCAGTAATTCTATTAGATGAGAACAGATCTCAGCTGTTTCTTAGCAGAATGTGCGCGGCGCTGGGTGCGTCTCACATGAGCACGCTGATTCACCGCAGATGTCCTGGCATTGTTCCCTGTGCCCTTTCACAAAAGACTTTCTTTGCTTTTCAGTTGAGTCCTACTGGACAGGCAAAACATGCTATAATGCACTGAAAAGGGCTGTGGGACTTTGCAACATGCCATCTAGAAACCATTCAGTCTATATGAAAAAATATTTGATATCATAAAGCTACTCTCTGTAAATAGATACATATATTTTTTTTTTTTACTTTCCAATAAAGACCATGATTGCATTGGTCACTCATTTACTTGCAGTCCACAGCTCAAGTTCTTTAGATTACAAATTGAACAAAAGAAGCAAAAATGTTTTGAAGACCTTGCTAACATTTCCAGTCCTAAAAATGCTACCAAAATGTAGTAAAAAATATCTAGGCAAACTTTAGTTGGGAGGAACAGAAATAACAGGTCATTTTAACCCCCACATTTCCCATACTGTAGCAAGTTATCCCAACATATTAATAAAGTCACATTAGATACAATCCAAGGATTTTTTCTCACCGTTCATTTTTCTTTTCAGTGGGATGATTAGAAAAGTTCAAAGACAGTTATTTATTTATTTTGTGTGTGTGTAGTGAATGAATCAAAAAGTATTAGTTACAAAAGCTGGCCTAATGTAATCACAGCTTCCTACACAAAGATGGCATGACAAATGTGATAGCTTCGCCTAACTAACTGACATCAGATAAATGATCTTTTTTCCTTATTCTTGTGATGATGTGATGTAAAGAAGCAACATACACTGCCAAGAATGAACAAAATGAATGATTTTTTTTTTAATCCTACAAGCTGGGGGAAATCAATTTATTTAATAATAGTTTGGATAAAAAATGGTAATAGTTTAGATGATGATAGTGGCAGCCTTCGAAGCGGAGCTCTTTCATGGCAGGAGATGATCTTCAGCCTTTGGAGAAGCAGCCAAAGTGGAAAGGAAGAGAGCAGCAGAAAGGCACTTCTTGTGCTGTGGAAACTCAAACAGATTTCTGAAAGAAATTATTTATGAGGAATTTACACTTACTTACTTCTATATCTGCCTGTTTCTCTAGCGCTGTTTAGGTTGTTTGCAGTCCAAGATATTAGACATAGAGCTACTAAATATAGAAAGAAATTTGTACTTCCAGCATAAAAGTGAATAAATCCTTAATCTTTAGAGTAAGGACGATAAGTCCTTCCTTATTTGTGTGTGTGCTGACGTATCCGTGTAGTTATATAGAGTGTATGTATAGACTCACCGAGTTCAAGGCTTAATTAGTAGTTAACAAAAGTTATGAGATAAACTACTAGGTCTGAGGAATTAAATTCTAATGGTGGTTTGTTTTAGTATCATAACTCATAACAAAACCTTTTCTTTTTGTGTATTTATTAGCTCCTTCTCTGGCTTATACAAATGCATTCAAAGCAAAGATCTTAATGGATGTAATCAGTATTTATAGCTTAGACAATAATAGTCCATAACCTCTGAGATCAATGTAATTAGGGAAAATCAATAACAACAGCAAAATGCCAATATGTCAGCGTTCAAATGGTAGCTGGTAGGGCCAGTGTCTACCACATGAAATGCCTTCAAGCTCAGATACGACTTTTCTTCTATGCTTATGGTATGTGTGCCGTTTAATGACAACTGCTTATAGGAAAACTGCTTCCAGGATAAAATGAAAACCATACTATACCATTGTAATTTTTATTTTTTTTGATCAAGAATTATATTATGATTTTAGGTACTATCTTGCTCGAGGAGGCTGTGTGCAGAACTTAGCTTATTAAAACATTGTGCTGAAGCAGAAGAAAGGCAATAATAAGGGAGAGAAGCCAAAGGTCTTTTTGATCGCAACTCTGTTGCCACAATTTCTTTCTAAGGAAGGTTGCACCAAGATGGTATTCAGTAATTGCACCTTGCTGGTGTTTGCTGCTTTTGGTTGTTCCATATGCAGTAGTGCAGCAGGGTTTTCTTAATCTGTTTTTTATTGTTAGTGAAGTTAGAGTTTGGGGCTTTTTTACAGCTTTCTGGACTTGTCTTGCTGTATCGCACTTGGTGCCTTTGCATTTTTACGTGTTTGTTTTCCTCCCTCATGCCATGCTTTAATAATTGCCTTTTGTAATCTGATGCACTTTGTGTTTCATATCGTTTCTCACTGTGCTTCAAGTCATTGAAGAGCTTGTGATTTAGCCAAGTTTGTCTCTTACTAAAATGAATATATTTCTTTCATGCTGAGAAAAATTGTACTTAATGTTTTTTCAATTCCCTTGAATCTCTTCCCTCTTTACGCTTGTTTCCTGTGGTATCTAGTCTTGATGTTTACTGGGTTTATTGGCCTGCAAAT
The DNA here is from genome assembly GCA_034781795.1 of Crypturellus tataupa. Classification (NCBI taxonomy): domain Eukaryota; kingdom Metazoa; phylum Chordata; class Aves; order Tinamiformes; family Tinamidae; genus Crypturellus; species Crypturellus tataupa. The sequence continues at coordinate 3,886,586 of JAWLRI010000763.1, forward strand.
TGGGTTGGTCTTTGTCTTTATTTTACTATTCTCTGCCATTCTCCATTTTTTTTTTAACTTAGCTGGCTAGGTCTTCTGGTTCCTCTGCCTTATTTCCTGCACCAGAACACAGATTTTCCGATGCCTTTCTGCTGACTTGAAGACACTTGGCACCATTACACTATTTCCATAGCTAGGAGAAAAGGTAGATTTGAGAAGGGTTGTTTTTCATAATGATTGTGCACAATAACTGAAATAAACATAGCGAAATAGATAGAAAATAGAGATTACTTGTTATTTTTTTTAGTGACAGGAAAAACTTAGTCGCTATCCCCAGGAAAAGCATTATATTTCTGAGGTGATTCTGTTCTAGGTGACAATTTTGTCCCTTCATCCTCCTGTAGCTACATGTGTGTAACAGCAAACGGGGTCAAGTTGTATCAGTTATAACTCATTTTTTCCCCTTCCCTAAATACTTCTCAGTCACTTGTTCCGAAAAGAAAGTCAAGAGGCAAATGGCTGAATTTATTCCTAGATGCCAGGTAACGGTTGAAGGGTAAATCCTTCGCTCATATTTTAAGCTATCTCAGTCCCCTACCACAAGACAGCATTATGGTTATCCTCTGAGTCATAGTTATTTTAGATGAATAGTGCTCAGATAGGATATAAAAATAACACTCTAGTAGATAATGAGGTAATAGGAAAAAGTTAATGCAATGTAGTTGAAACAAGTGATCCACAAAATTTGGACAAAATTGCTTCTTGACATGAGTCGCGTAACTCATCAAACTGCTAAGTAGCTAGGGTTCCTCTTAAGTATCTCTAGTATTTACTAAAACAAAATCATTATACCTTTAACCAGGACATGTGTATCATTACTATGATATGAATCTTGCAAAATATATTCAGATGACCGGCTGCAGGATAGAATGACAAAGTGGCTTGGATTTGTTGCCTCTACAGTTTCTTAGCATATCTGCTACATAACGGTATCTCGAGTTTTCAACAAGAAGGTGTGATTCGAAGGGCTGAGATATGCTCCAGAAAAACGCTTTCTTCCACAACGCTGTCAACATGCACTCCCAATGAACACCAAAATAAATAGTTTTATGAAACCTTTCAATTTTTTAATAAGTCAAAATACACTTTTCTGACAGCATAATTGCTTTTCATAGTGGGCCTTAAATCTGCACCACTATAAAAGAATAATGCTACAGTAGATCATTTGTGAAAACTTAATGAAAACTGAGTTAGTGAACCTCGGAGTCAGTAGACCTTGAAATTTACTTTCAAAAACTAATTTGCAGTAAATGTATGAGAAACATATTTAGACATGATAAACTTTCAGGCCTCTGTTAGCTAGGTGCAGAAGTTTATCTTGATTAACTATTTTTTGTTTAATTAATTATTCATGCAGCTACCTCAAGATGTTGCGAGTTACACTTCCATTACTGACATTCATCCAGCAAGAGCAAAATTATTTATTTTTTTCTTAGCTTGCACAAACAATGTAATATGTCAGATTATAGCATTTCTTTGTGCAGCCTTCACTTTGTATGTCTTATCTATCACTGAAGATCCATTGACGAGTCTGAATATCATTAGGGCGAGCAAAAAGAAATGTAGATTGTGTTGGCAAACAATAACTTTTTAGAGGCACTAAACATTAATTTTATGTGAACATGAGTGCCTCACATAACTATCATTTAGCGTGTATATGAAACTAGCGAACACAGTAAAGAGATCTCCTACAGTCTTGCTGTAGGCCTTCTTGCTCGCTGCATATAACTCTTGCAAATGTGAGCTGGCGGCAGCGGCATAGCCTGAGTGTAGGATGGAAAGGAGGAGCGAGTTGCACTCATCTCAGTGCTATAGAAAAGCCTGGGACTGGAAGAAATCTATTTTCCATTAAACAGGAATAGGCTAGCCCAGAAGTGTTTGGGCTCATGAATTCTGCAACCTCTTAAATGAGATTTCTCCCCTCGAAAGTGAAATACGTTCTATTTAAGGGCCCTGTAAAATATGTAATTTCAGTTCTTTGATCTCAGCTTTCTAGAGTCCTGGCTGAAATGCTCTGGTCTTGGGGTACTTGTCCCTCTGATTAGCTGTCACCTGGGCACAAGTCTTCTGTGTTTCTAACTGCTAATTCTGCATTTTTCTTCCTGGACTTGCATCAGTTGCTCCTGCAAATTGCAAGGGACTGAATGAAAGGTTTTCTGTTGTCAGTGTGATTTAGCTCTGGTTCACTGTGAATGGGTTTCAGATGGGTTATGTGGGTTTTAACAGCATAAAGTCTCTGTTCTTGAAATGAGGATGACGTGTAAAATGTACCAGGCTGATTAGCTATTTATTTCAGCTTTCAAAAACTCTTTTGCAGTCTGGGTGAGAGATTTAAGCTTATGATATGCTGGAACTTCAGGTTTATTGTCCAGTAGATTTCCATGCCAAACATTCTGCTCCTCCTTTTTCTTAGTAGCTTTTTTTTTAAATGTAGGTGGGTACAATTATTGGATTACCAAAGAGAGAAAGGAAGGGAAGGCACAGACATGCTAGTTCTGTTACAAGGAAATCAAGTTCAGTTTAGCTTGGCTCAGTGATAAACAGAAATGATTAGATTTTGTTTTATTATCAGATCCATTGCAAAGCTTTCACTTCTGATAATAATAAATAATGGTGAACAGTTACATAGGCATTGTCATCAATAACTCTGAGCTCTACTCAAAGATGAGTAATATATTTAGCTTGATTTTAAAGACGGAGTAAATAAGATGAATGCCTTTCCCATGGTCACAAAGGAAGATAGTATAAAGATTAGGTTGTTTCTCAAAAGCATCTTTCATCCACAAAATCTTCTTGAATTTCTTGGGGGAAAAACAACGAAATAGATTCTATGCTACTCTAGTGTATACAGATGCAACAGGCAGTTTTCTGTTCTGCTTTTGTTCCATGTATTTGGACCAGTTCACTTGAAATCTGTTGGTGAGTCCTAAACTTTTGAGAACCATCTTTCACTTAATATTACCTCTTAAATTTCCTCTTGGAAATGTATTCTTAGTACGTCTCCTGGGATGGCATTCTTCTAGGAGGGTGAATTGTAGGGCCCGTCCTTATCCCGCTGAAGTCGCTGACCAAGTTCCCTGGTGCAGATAAGACTGGGCAGCAATACCGGGTCAGGGCTTGGGGAAGTGCCTACCTTTATGGGTTGAACAACAGCTAATTTATTGAAATAAGAATGAGTCATCACCGTGCTCTTTCACAGGTAAAATGTTACACACACAGGTTCAAATCAATGCTTAGGAATAACAAAGAAAATCCACGTACACACAAATACATTAGGAGCCAAATTATTCAAGTGTTGAATGTTCTTTTCTTTTTCTTGTGAATTTGATGGATAATGCTCTAATCTGTTCAGTATTGTTTCACTTCGCTCTATCTGTCCCTTAAAAATACTGAAATAAGGTTATCGCAGAACTGCAGATTTGCGCAGCTTTGTAGTCCAAATGCAAAGCATTTAATGAGAGTGCTTTTCTAATCATTGGGCTTTAATTGGCTCAAGAGGAAATAAATGACTCATGTCAGTTGCAGTCTTTGTAACACTTTCCAGTGTAAGGTATGACAAAGAGATAAAGTGTTTATTATGGAGCAAGATATGTTTTAAGTATCAGGTTGCTGTTGGAGTCTGAAGATGGGATCCCCTCGATGCCCTTCATGGGCTGCCACGGAGACCTCCTGACAGTCTTCAGCCACTGTCACTTACTGTTACTACGAAGAACCAAAAATATTTTTCCCATGAAATTCTTTTTTTGGGGAGAATATCATAGCTTCTTTTACTTTCTTCAGGACTCTAGTAAATTAAAAGAAAACTGGTAAAGCTTTTTCTTATGAGAAATCTGATCTTAGAAAAAAGACTGGCTTTAATAACCATTCTCATAAAGTGGAAGTAACAAAAAGAAAACTTCCTCACCTTTGTTTGATTAAGAAGTGCAGTTACTTTATTGTCTATATGATTGATATAGAAGTACTGTGATGCTTCAATATTATAAATAACTCTCAATAACTGCTTAAGAAAATAAAAAGAGAGATTGGCATGGTCTGTTGCTAACTCGGATCTACCTACGTTGAGACAGCATGCCATGCCACTATATTCCAACCACAGCAGACTAAAAACATATGTATTGCCAAATTTTATTTATTCAAACATAGATTCTGAATAAGAAAGAATTAAAAGTAGTTCAGTTATTGGGTCATTGATACATCACAGTAGAGAAGTAGGGTCTTGTGTTTCATCATAGCGCTGTTGGCTCTCATGAGCATGGGGAAGGTGCAGAATGGGGTGCAGGAATTTCTATCAGGCATGTTGGCTGGCAACTGTCTTGGTGGTATACGGGCGGGATAATACATCATATATTGCTTTTTAATCTTTTTATTAAAATAACAACAATTCTGGGATTTATACAGCACCATTAAATTGCAGTTGCCAAGTGCATGGAAGAGTTGATTATACAAAGCACCTTTTTACTGCTGCCTTCATCTCCAGCTATCCCAGGTTTTTGAGCTGTTGCAGAGACTCCTGCAGCACAGGGTGTTTTTACCGGCTTCTCTGACACATGTAACACTGACGTGTCCTGAAATTCCTTCTGGCCTCCGTCCGACACGAAAGGCAAAGCTGGCCTTTAGCTGGTTTCCCGTGCTATTTGACTTGGGATTCGGAGCCTTTACATGTGGCATGTGTTGGATTTAGAGAGCAGGGCAGCGCTCAGAGGGGCTGGCAGCAGGGAGCAATCAGAGGTAACTGAGAAGCAGCATGTGCACCGGGAGCCAAATTGTGTCACCGTGCTTCTGAATAAAACAAAATAACACAAAACACAACAAAATAAAACAAAACAAGCTTTCAGGCCTAACTTAAGCTGTCTGATTCATCGGTCTCGATCCAGGAGCCTAGGGTGGAGGAGTGTAAATTAAGAAGATCCAGTCTTGAAATAGGATGTGTGAATATGGCCTCAGTGCCTTAAAGGCACCTCATTTTTGTTCATCACTGCTAATTGCTAAGTGAATTTTAAGGGTCTTCATTGTTTTAATTACAGGATCCTAAGAAATCCCAGAGCAAATCTCCGTGAATTCAGAGCACACTGCTACCAGTGTGTGCCTCGGTCTTTAATTACGACAGAATGACAGCCCGATTGCCTGGTTTTCACACTGTAAATTTTAAGGAGGTAACGAAGTAGAGGCAGCTCAGTCCTTGATGCCACACTAAGGAAGCTCTTGCTGTGGGCCAGCCGCACGGCCGCCTGACCCATCCCTCGGACACCGTCTCCGTTGCAGGCGAGGACGGATAACGCAGAGCAGGGGCGGCGTTTGCCTCACGTAGAATTCCCACACCTCTATAAATCTCCCTCTCTCCTTGGCCCTGATGCCTTGAGGCACACAAACAGGCTAGCTCTTACCTTAGGAGGAGCTTCACTGAAGCTGAGGGACACAGGAGTCCTCAGCTTTCCCTGCTGCAAGAACCAGATGCCGCGGAAAAGAGTTTTGGAAGGGGCAGCTGGTCTGCTCTGGGGCGGAGGGAACTGCAGCGCGGTGCTGACATCTCCAAGAATTCACAGAAACGCTCCGTGGCCATTAGTTCTTACAGGAAACTGTGCAAATAGAATTAATTAGGGTAAATAAAATGGTGACTAGCCGCATTACTGACCTTGCAAATTCTCTCCCAAGTAGTGCAGGGACCTTTCATATGCAGAAGTTCCCGACTATATTTCTCCGTAAGTCTGTAGCCCTGTGGGTCAATTAAAATCATGTCATTAAGTTAATGTGGCAAAGATAAAGGATCCCTGCAAAATATAGCAGATTCTAGCATATTCCATGATAATAATGAGGCCTGATCTTTCTTCCCTGTTTTGAACAGCTGAGTAATAAACCTTGTTGAGACTTTGCTTGATTGATAGATGGCTCCTATCCAGCGACTCCAGATAAGGCAGTAGGGAAAAGGCAGCACGAATGCAAAAGGGGGAAAAAAAAAAATAAAACTGCTCTCAGGCTGTTATGGTCTGATGGCTCAACGTGCTGCTCTGTGTCTGCCAGCATATTGATTCTGTGCATTCGATAGCGTGGAGCTGGCACTTGTACCAGCTGGGAGAGCAGCATCGGGAACGGCGGAGCGGAGCCCGCCCGGCTTCTGCGGCTCCAAGGCAGGCAAACAGCACGTCCGTGATTTGCTCTTCATAGGGATAAAAGAAACTTGTGAAGTTGACCAGTGGCTACTTACAGGAAAACCTTTGAATGATTTTGTGCTTATTGTTGTTATCCGGCTCCGCAGAGATACTGTAGTGAGGAAGGAACTTACCCATCTCTGCATGAGCCTTCTCAACAAGTTTGCCAAAGGCACATGCGTGCCTGTGGTGGTGGAGGGCAGGCAAAAGTGCTGGAAATTAATACTTTTGTGCAAAAACACAATGCAGTGAACAAAATATGCTGGGCAAATTAGTGACTCCTTGAAAGGACAAAGATTAGGATGCAAATGCTTAATGATTTACTGAGTTAAGCTCACAGATGATTTACAGGCAGAGTTTTGTTCCAGATTCTGCATGATTTGGTTTCTGCCTCCCTGTGAGTACAAACTCCTCGTCATACCTCTAGTTGTCCTGTGCATGGAGAGAGAGCAGAATATTACTGAAAGCATCTGCCATATAAATGGCGCAGTGTTTGATGTTCAGAAAATACAGTAGAAATGAGTAAAACGGGTCACTTTATGTAGTATGGGTCTTCCTTTTCTTTTTTATTTTATATTTTTTGACTGGATGAATGTTGCCTGGAAATTTGCTAGGATGAGTTATGCTACACACAATGCTCTATTACTTGCAAAGGGTCTTTTTTTAAAAAAAAAATGGGTTTTATAGGATGTTTTGTCCTCCAGTTACATATAATGATCAACATTCACTGTCCAGATCTTTGAATTCTTCCCATCTTTTGCCATAAATAGCTTAGTTTGGTGCTTAGAAATGAGTTATACTATTGGACATGTAGCTGTGGAAGATGCAATCAGAGCAGAGATACATACACACGTCTGAAAAACACCATCCGGACAACATTCCTCAGGTGTTGCCCATAGTCGGATTTTACTATAAGTGAACAATATCCAGCAGAGTGCAGGGAGGAATGTGGAAACATTACAGAAGGCTGCATTTCCTGTGTGGGGGTTAGTTTAAGATTTAATTCTTTGTGTAAGATGAAAAGCACTGTAGGTTTCTGAGAGTGTGTATGTATTCACCGAGCCAGGGAATAATTATAGCACAGTGAGTTATAAAATTGATGTTTCTATGTTCAGTTCATTGTCTTGTTGTAGCCTGTGTCTTAATGGATTAATTAGCCCTCCATTAGGGTGTTTACTCTGGGAGGTTGAGTAGTACCTGCTTTCATTTATCTGACTTGTTTTTTAACAATTTTATGAAACTGAATGCAATCATTTGATTGCAAAATTCATTCTTAAATGGGGAAAAAGGTGAGGGGAGAGGGAACAAGTGTGTCATGGTATTTTAAATTAGGTTTGTACCCTGCCTGCATCAGGTCTATTGAGCAGTGAGATTTTTGTAATGCTGCAGATTCAAGTATTTAAGGATTAGCTTGTACTTTAGTACAAGAAATCAATATATGTGACTTGTTTTACATTTTTGTTAGAAATACTACTTTGGTTATTCTTTATCTTACCACATTAATTCCCTCTGTGATTCCAAAGTCACTGTGTTTTGATCAAGGGAAAAGACCATCCACTGCCGGCTGCCCTGGCATCGCTCTCAGCAAACGGGCGCTTGATGTTTGAGGGAGCTTCTTTCTTAGCAGCCTTTGAGGAATTTGGGCTTTGTTGACATGGTTGTTTTTTCCCCTTCATCGGTCCTGCCAGGAGAAATGCCAGCAGAGGAGAATTGTCAAAACAGCTGCCGGAGTATTGATTCAACAGAACCAGGGCTTCAAATGGGCTGTAAAGAGCAGGAGAGCTGAGAGAGCTGTGCATTAGTCTGCTCATCCAGCACCATCCCCACTCCTTTTGCTCTGTAGATAAGTTTGGTAAAGAGATGCAAGGAGTTATAATTCCCTTCCATCTTCTCACCTTTTTCCTCCATTTGTTTGCACCTGCTCTTTCTGTTCCCTATTTCTGGTAGTTGATCACGTTTAGTGTTGATGCCAGAGCCAGTGTGTGAACCGCACCGCAGCTAAACCTGCTTCCTTCCCTGCACGGGACGAAGACAGGGCTCACAATGAGCTCTCACTGAACCAGGTACTCGGAACCAGCCCTGGGTTTTCTAACATGCTAGACCGACACCTTCAATAATATTAGTGTTAATATTTTATAGATTTGGGAATGAATGCTAAAATGGGAGTCTTCATGTGAGGCTGGATCCTGAAAGGGTTGATTAGGAAAGAGGGGGCAGTGATTGCTCTCCCAAGCTGTAAGGACTCCCTGCACGTGCTACACCTTGGGGGCAGCAGGACCTGTCCTGTGGGTGGGTTATGGCCACAAAGTGACGTTACCACGTGGCTGGAAGGACAGAAATGGGCGATGCCTCTTGCACTTTTCACGGCGTTCCTTGGAGCTAAACCCAGGATTAGCTGGATCCCTCCTTCCTGAGACTGCAATGCCTCTCCCCTCCTTTGCCCGTCTCTCCCTTCTGCAGACACAGCCAGCGCGCAGTGTGAAATTGGTTATAATACACCATTCGTTTTAATCACCCATCAATATTCCTCCGTTAAAAACAGGCAGGCTGTTGATAAAGAAAGACACACACATTCCATTATTTCCTTAAATAACAGGAATGAACTCTTCAGCACAAGTGAAAGCAGACCATATGCCTTCCCATTGGGTATCCCTTGGCACGGCGGCTCTGGCACCGCGCTCCTCCGTGCAGAAGCCAGCGAAAGATGTTTAATGGCTTTCAGACTCCGAAATGAGTTCTGCGGCCATGTGTGTCCCTCTCCAGTTGTCTGAGGAGATGAGCTTGAATTACAGCTCAGCCACTGCTGCCAAGCACTCTCCATTATTCCAGCAGACCAGGTTGCCAAGCAGGATTTATGGTCCTTTTAACTCAATATCGGGCGTCGGAGCGGCATTGTGTGATACAGACTGTATACCAGAGATCCTTATCAATGGAACAGGGCTCTCTAAAATCGGGGAGATAATCAAGTCTGCAGCTCTCACGCTGCTAACTGGCACCACTCAGAATACAGTTAAACAGAAAAATGTAACTAGGAACGCAAAGAAATGACTTTGTTTTCAGTGTAGATTAATGCACCTTGCAGATCATACAAATTGCTGACACATTAGGATTTTTTAACCTCCTATCCCTGCCCTCTGTCCATGAGGTTTTAAGTATGTCGGCAATATAGCAGCTCTGGTGATTGGGCACAATCTTGATAATTACAATCGAATATTATTTTTAATCAGTTGCTATCTGAGGCAAAGCAGGCTTGTCTGTTGCTAATAGCAATGAAGCTCTGAATACATTAAGCTTTATTTTTCATTCCTACGAACAAAGAGGTAGTTATGCTATAGAAGTAAACATTGTCATTCAGATATAAAAGAACAATTGGTTTTCTCTGTGACATTCACATTTTAAGACTCAGTTTTAGCATGAGCCAGAAGTGTATGTTTCCAGTTATTTATAGTCAGGAAAATTAAGGCAAATCACTGTACAGTAGTATAAGTACAGAATTTGCAAGGAAGATAAGATGCATAACTGCCTGTGCTGTTGTATCTCTACTAATTTGGATATAATGAGCAAATTCTCACCTTGGAAGGTTGGGTCCTGGGGGTTAACATATTAGCTCTTTATCTGCAGTGCTATAAAAATGTCATTGCCATTCAGCTAATTATATTACACAGTTGCACATATAAAATACATGGAAATAGTTGTTTAATAGGCAGGCAAAAATAAATGACATAGCTATATTTTTTGAAAATATTACCATTTTTTGAGATTCTTTTGAATGCCATTGGCAGTGAAATAGTAGTGTTGACCACTAGCATAAGCACAGAAACAGCAGTTGTAAAATACAGGTAAATTAGAACATGGCTTATGTCAGTACAGTTATAGCAACTTTGTAGAACCCAATAGAAATAAGGAACAACAAAACACAGAACATTTGTTCCTTACTAGTCACCATACGGTACTCAGGTATTAAAGCAAATTATTTTCCTGTGATAAATAACTGCCAGAACATTTTCCTGGGTGTTGGACTAAACTTCAGAAATCAGCTTATCCAGGAAATCCTTTAAAAATGGGCTGCTTTTCCAGTGACTTTGCTATTCCCAAATGCTGGATAGCTTTATGCTGCATGTGAATGTGCCCACCCTTTTGGTCTAACCTCCTGTTAGCCGCAAATCTAGTCCTGAGCATCAGGAATACGTGTGTTTTCTTTCCTCCTCTTCTGCTTCATCTTGTTGCTTGCGAACAAAGGCACTGCATTTGGGTTACAAGGCAATCTAACTAATGGCTAAATTAGTGGTATTCAGAGGATACCAACTAAAGCTAAATTTGTATTGATGTTTACAGTTTCCATTAGATTTCTGGATGACTAAAGAAACCAATTATTAAGCTGAAATAATGAGGTCTGATATTCTCATGACATTCTACCAGCCAGCAGTGTGCTGAGAGACGCACTATAGAAGTCATCCCAGATTATTAAAATCAAACAAACAACAAAAGGAAGAAGAATCTCAGACTTACGGAAAATATACCCCTAAATGTATAACCCCTTAGATAAATAAAACGTGTCTTGAACAAAACCTACATTTGAAGCTCAACTACTTTCTCACAGTGGTGTCAGGCTGTTCATAGGGTGTTCGCGCTTTGCTAGTAACTCCATTATTAAATTGGTTTCTTCAGTCAGTTTTAGTTGGTTTTAACCTTAAACCCTATGAGAACCTGAAAGGAAGCCCATGTTTTTCTTTAGTTTATTGGAAAGGGTCTCAGAGTTGCTCCTTTCTCTCCGCATCGTTCTCGGGCTGCTGATTAGCCAGCATCTGCTAGGCTCAATTAGGTCTTTCCCACTGTGTCTGTAGGGAGTGAGGGACTTGGACATGTTCAGTGAAGAGTCTTTGTCCTTCCTAAATTGGATTCGAGTTATTTGTTGGTATTTTTCTTTGAAGGAATGGAAAAATGAGGCTCTAGCAGTGGCTCAAAATGAATGCTTTCCCCCAGGAAGTCTTTTTTGAATTTTTCCTATTGCGAGGAAGCAGGGTTTGTGCCAGTGTGGCCATTACAAGTGACATATGCACATATCGCACATTATAGGCAGACAGGCTGAGCTTATATCACCTGCCTGCAGACTTTGGAAAGCGGGTGAATGAATTCCCACCTGGGGGTTTTCCTTTCATTCCTCCTCCAGCGCGTTGGGTGCAAACCCAAGGGTGGGTGTCCCACATGGGACACATGGTGGGGAACCTCAGTGCCCTCGTGCCCGTTCCCTGGCCGAGCACCTCGCACGGAGGGATTCCCATCAGTGTCACGGGCCTGTCTGTCTGTAGGAACCATTCGGCCTGCGGAAACCTCCAGCTTTGTGCACACTATTCATTGTGCTCCTTTGACTTAAAGCCTGCTGTGGTTTGTGTAATTTTACAAGCTACTGAACCAGGACCTATTGATATTTAAAAAATAATTAAAACAGTCAGAATATTGAGTATTAAAATGCTGCCTTTATGCAGTATCTACTTTTCATATTACAGTGTAAGATTTTCACTCTACTTTTGCTATTATGAATCCATTACATGTAAATGAATGAATACTATTGTTAATAACCATTTACAGCATACAGTGTAACAGCTCCAAAGGAGCTATTAGAGTTTACTGTATGCTGTGAATATATATGAAGAACAATACACAGACCTCAGCTAAACTGTAATGAGTGCATTGACACAACGTCAGCTCGGAACGAAGCTCCAGCTCCCCAGCAAGCGAATGGCAAAACAAAGAAATTCCAAGTCCAGGCTCTTCTCCATTAAATCACCCGGCTCCAGTGTTTTGTGCTGGGCATCATTATGGGTAACTGTTCTGCTGAACTGCTTGTAAGGGGGCGGGCAGCGAGTACCTCCCGCTGCCAAGGACCGTGTTTAGTTTGCAGCGTTACCTACCCAAGTGCTGGACTGGCCCTAGTAGCATTTGAGCTATCTTGTGTATGAGCATATGGTTCCCATGCAGAAGAATTGGAAAAAAAAATCGTTTACAGACAGAATTATAACTTTACATATTTGATTTCCTGTATGTTATGTAGATAAGAGGTGCCAGAATGGTGTTATGAGAAAATGCTATTTATGTGTGCATGCCTATCCCTTGATGTTACAACACCCTCAACTGAGATGTAGTTCTGAATAAAGGCAAAGATGACTTTTATTTTTAATCCAAACTACTGCAGTGTAAGTTTCCTCTCTCTACTAATATGCACCCAGACATAATTTCTTCAGAAGTAAGATCCATTTTGTCTCCTTGCTAATTGGACTCTAACGCTCTTGTGACAGACGTTATGGTCTGATGCTTAGTCATCAGCCCTGTAGTGGACTGTTCAGCAGGAACTCAACAAGTGCTCAGAAATTGCTTCACTTGCTACATCCATTAGGCTGACCGAGGACTTACGGTTCCTACTTTTTCAATTATATTTTGTGTTTTACTTGATTGCCTTTGGTTGTAGCCTTAATCTGTTCTGGAAGAGATGTACTGAAATTCTCCATGTTCATTAACCACACTTAGGAATTAGCAGAAATTGAAAATGAAACGGCTGTCCAGACTGGATGCTGGCTTTTTATTTTCATTTTTAGGGTACTTATTCATGCTGATGATCCCAAACCCAGCCTGTATTCCTGCTAGTTCCCTCAAAGCTGCCCCAGGAAGGTCACCCAGGACATTCTCCTCCTTTGGTTTCCTCAGAGCCAGGTGCTGCTCCTGAAGCACTGCTGGCTTCAAGACGTGCTCCCCAACAAGCAGCCCTTGTAGCACTTGCTTTTCCCTCTAGAAAGCAAGGATATCATCTTCGGAGTTCAGACACTTCTCAAAAAGGTAGTCAGCTCCAGAGGAGTAATCCTTCTCAGGGCTTTCTTACTGTCTGGAGCTCTATATCCTCCAGAAGACAGTCCTCAGCTAATGGCTCATTGAAATCTTGGGAGAAATAATATTTGGAGTTTTAGGTAGAGATAATTCTCTTCCAGACAGAAAGGGTAAAATTCTCTAGTGAAATCACAACATGAATTAAACTGTTTAAGACAAAGAAAGGAATATACAAAGTAAATATGAAGTTTATTAGAATGAGAAAGCACTGGAAGTTAGAATGAACTGTTGCGATTTACATTCCTAACTCCTGGCTTTAAATAACCAGGCATTGAATGGAGGAAGGCACTAAAAAAAGGAAATATTTTTATACTTTTGAGCTAGTGTGAGGAACAGTGCCACTTCTTTTGAATTTTGCTCACTGATTGTAACAAATTTATTACTTCTTTCAAGCAAACATAGAGCTAGACTTTTTGCTGAGCCACAGACCTACACTGAGTATCTGTAAGACCATGTCAGCATGACAGGACCTCAGAAGAAGCATTGGTTGTAATAATTTAATCTGTACAACATTTCTATGCATTTTAGTCAGGCAATCCTAATTTAGTATTAGATATGGGAAAGTTATAGATGCCTAAATATATTAAGTTCTGGGATAAATTTTAGTCAAGAATTGTATCAGATTCTTGTACCAGCCAGTCCCAGTTATTTTCTGCTTTGCTTCTCAGACAGCTCAGTTGTGCTCAGTAGATGAGTGGAATAGGGAGGGTAGAGTCAGGCTCTTGATTATTATTCTGCTGTCCTTAAGCAAGAACTTGTAAAGCAAAATCCAGAGAATTAGTTTCTGATTCTTTTTGAAGCTAGGCTAATCTTAAGAGATGTGTTCCCCAAGGTCCAGGTCTCACTACCAGAATTTGAGAAAGTCTCCAAAGACCCATCAGTCACTGCTGGAATTGTCACCTGTCTGTGACAATTTGACCACATTATAAGGTCAAATTCTATGTCCTTTGTAAAAGCCATACGAGAAATACTTTTGGAACTATTTTTGGAGCAGTCTACTACTTTTCTAAACACCTACGACTGTGAAAATCTTTTGCATATATACTGCATATACATGTAGTATATCATATACATATATGATCTGGATATATATACATGCACCATATGCATATATGCTAGGTCTAAAGTGACTGGGTCAGACTAAATGTGCATGCAAATAGTAATTTACAGCATATGTACGCTGACTGGACTGGTTGCATTACACATGGAGTGCGTATCTGCTATGTTAGGACCATACTGAATCCACGTTGTGTGACTATCAAACTTCAAAAGAAATTAAAAATAGAAAAAAAAAATGTGCCACATGGACCATTCTGCGTGTCATTTATAAATACCAGAAAGGAGGACAGAGCACATGCTCTGTACAGTGAAGAGCATTTGTTTGTTTTCTCAACTGTCCCTGTTAAGACACTCTCAATGTGCCAGAGCTGAGAACCTTTAATCTATCACCTTCCTGGGCTTGGGGCTTTTTGGCACTGATTGCTTAAGCAAATGCAGGTGCCTTGCTTTGCAGCTGGTTTTGCTCTTTCTCACGCTTGTAGCTTACGTTTTTCAGCTCTGCCCTTATTTCTTAGACCTGTAAATTGTCGCTTTCATTTATTTCATTTGCATTTATCAGTCCTGTATCATTTTATTGGCGCTTCTCTGCTGTGGTTCTAAAGGAAGGAAAACATTATCCCCTTTTCCCAGCAAGCTTTAAAGCTGATTCTCATTATCACATCTCATTATTCTTTGTTTCTTTATAATGCAATATCATCTATTGTTTAGAGTATGTTTATGAGCAGCAGAGACTTGATGCCTTTCAGACTGAAATGCCTTCACTCCTGAAAGTCTCCTTATGTGTCTATGAAACACTGAGTATCCTGGTGGCGTTCGGAAAAGGAACATGATCAGGACAGCACAATGGAGAGAGCCATCCATCCAAGAATGGTTCCTGTTACTCAGCAAATCTCTGTGTCTTGAATCATGGTACTGACACAAAAAGCTCTCGGTAATCTGTACTATCCCAGGTAGCAACGCAGAGTCGATGCAACTCCGACAGCATAAGCTGGATTGTACTTTGACCCAGACATTTTGATATCTAGAGTTTAAATCTGGAAAGAAACTTACACACGAAGGGTAGAGTTTTAAGTATCAACTAAATGATTTAGGGCCTCTGTTCTATACTCAGGCACCTTAAGAAAAAAAACATTTCTTGGCATTTTCAAATCAATAGGACCATACAGATTTCTTCCTTTGAAGAAAGTGATCATATAGATTAATGGTGAATGTATGCTCTTTAAAATTAACACTCACCGTGTTGAGGCCAGGATTTGGGACCTCACTGAGCTTGTGTAGTAAGCATTAGCAGGACTACGATGTAGATTCATGCTGTTTCTCTATTCATTGAATAAAGCCATTCTCATACAAATACATGGAGGAGAAAATTAAAATTTTACTGCAAACAATATGCTAATATGGAAATTAGGGTCATAAAAGGAAAAGGAGTATGAAGAAACAAAACAATCAACTTGATATTAATTTTTTTAATACTAAAAGTTACAGCTTGAAGACTCAAAGGGCCTTTCAGAGCTGGAATGTGAGCTGCTTGCATTTTCATGAGGCCAACTTTAAAATAATGTCCTTCCTGATTAGCACAGTGAGCATCATTGCATTTAATTGGGTAATGACCTCTGCTTAGTGAATGTTATAAACTGGAGTGAAATTTGAAAAGAAGTACAATAGCAAGCTGCAGTAATCATGTTTCTATTGGTATTGCCAATTGAAGATCATGAATGATAAACATTAAACCGCAACATGTAAACAGTTTTTTCCCTGCAGAATTTAGGCTCAGACTGATCACTTGTCTCTGTTAATATGATTTGTCCTGGCTATTGAAAACAAGGACTCCTCCCTCCCCCGATATCTCTTCTAATGTAATTAGCATCTAGTCAATAATGTTCAGCATTTCATTTTACCGCTTTAATTAACAAATTCAATTTGTTCAAACCGCTGTGAAAACAAATTAAAAGCCCACTGAATAAAAACCTCTAGTGCCAGAGATATGTCTAAGGTGTTCACCAGCAATTCCACTATTAAGAAATCTTCCTGTGTAATTTTTCCCTGCCCCGTCCTTGAAAACGACTCTGATTTTTGCTCCACAACAGGAGCCCCAGGTTAGCTGTGGCAAGGTCTGCCTGGGTTTGCAGAGGTGGAGGAGATGGCGTCACACCTGAAACCCAAGTCTTGGGAGGGCAGCCAAGCACTGCTCTTAGGCTGCAAACAGCCAATATCTGGTTTTAAGCCTCCCAAAGGTTCTTCCTTGATCTTCATAATTCTCTGCCTCTCCCCCAGTCTGTCCCTGCAAGTCACAGCAGGGTTTTGGTGTAAACCCCACAGAGTCTGTCCCACCTCTGCACTTCTTGGTGAGAGGAGGGCAGCCTTCATGCAGCAGCTGCCCTTGGAGAGTGCCGACTTGCCCCGGGCGCCCGTATTCCACATGCCAGGTGCTCCCAGCAGCACAGGGATCACCCACGTGGGCACCTGGGACCTCCCATCCATGCTCTTTGCCTACGTCTAGGTTCCCACCACCCCATGGAGGCCCTGCTGCTCCCGCTCTCCTGCGCGGAGGCGTTTATTTTCCTCCTCCTTTTCCTTTGTAGATGAGAACATTCACTGTACAAACATTGGCAGAGCCCTGGAAAGGTTGAAACAATACAGATCGGGTTTAATAACTACTGTAAATGTCCCGCAAACTCGGTCAACAGAGCGGCGCGTATTTATATGCGCGATAAACACAAACACGCGCGACCCCTGCGCTGCCGTTTGGAGGTCGCCTGCGCTTCCCGGGGAAGGTCACTGGCGACCGTGGGCTTTCTGCCAACCCGCAGCGTTTAGCTTTGCAATATTCATGCAATGGGTTTTTAATATTTACAGCTTTAGATGTGACACAGCTCTCCTTACGTATTCTGATTGCTTTGGCTTTTTCCGAGACCTTCCGGAGGTGGCTGCTGGAGGAGCGCATTCAGGAGGGTAAATGTTACTTACTGAGCAGAGTCGAGGCATCCGGAGCTGCCTTCCCACCGCTGCCAACACCGACACGCTCAGGATGAGAGACAGGGACTAGGCTGGGTGTCTCTGCGGTACCTATTGGCTCAATACTTGTTAGATATTGTTATTATCATTCTGGAACTCCTGAAAGATGAGTATCTCATAGGGAAAATCTGTGATATGATCAAGACTGTTAGCTATAACTTAACCCCTTTCTTCGCGATATAAGTCGAACAGTAGAAAATTAGTGCCAGAGGGGCTAATGTCACTGAAAACTAAAATCCAATGATGAGAGAGTATAAGATAAAAGCCATGATTGTGTATTAGTGCAAACAGGTTTCTGCAAGTGCTTTGAGATCCTCAAATGGTGGTGTTTATAAAATTAATATTCACATTGTCCACTTCACTGTCTCTGTAGAGGAATCACCAATCTCCGTCTTCCATCTAAAATTGCCATTATAATGTCTAGTGACACATACTGGTGGCGTTGCCTGAGCAAATCTGTGTCTGGAATCACTGCAGCTCTGCTCAGATATGTATAGCTCCTGTCTGTCTCTCTCGGTTTCTTTTCTTGCCCGCCCCCTCCAAAATGCAACCACATGCCAAATGGTATAAATTATCCAACCATCTGTCCCCCTTCTTCAAAACCCTGAGGGAAAATAGATCTGAAGTGTAGCTCATTTTCACCCAAAATGCTAGTTGTAATAGATCCCCACTTTTGCATCCACTCCGCTTGTAATGCTCGGGAAATCCCATAGCCTTAAAATCCAGAGGCTTTAATTAGCAGGTGGCAAGTTTTGCCCCCGTTTGGTGAGGATAGCGGTTCCTGAACCTTCTGGAATGTTTTTTCACACCTCTGACCAGTGGAGGAGCTCCCTCTGGCTGTTACTTCCACACCGCTGATTAAAAGGTGCTGAACTACTCATATTTTCCTGATGTTTTTATAAGAAGTAAATAACTTTAGTTATATGTCCCCCCCCCTTAACTTTCTTTTCTGTCCAATCGAATGATAATGAGGAAATATTTTTTTGTTGCATTAGTCAATCTGCAAATCAGTCTTATTTCCCTGCGTTATTCCCTGTCCATTGAGTATCGCTGCCTTGTGTGTCTCTGTGTCCCCCACTCTGCCTCGCTGATGCTGCAGCTGAGAAGTTAATTGAAATCGAGTCGCCTTGTCAGTGTGTTGCCACCGTGCTGCTCTCCCTCTGGTCTGCTCAGCTGGCGTGATCGCTCCGGGGAGGTGGGAGCCTTTTCACTGAGGGCAGGTGGGATCGTCTCCTTTCTTACCACTTCGATCACGGAAAGAGCAAAACTTGTTGCACCTTGTGCTCCCGTATGGACGTGCAATGAAGACCTCTTCCAAAGCGCTGTCTGGAAATCGCCCTCCTGCTTTAGTGCTCCCAAATGTGGAGGATCAGCACGCGTGAAGCCAGCTGGCTCTCAAATAGTTCTGAAATCCTGGAAATTTCATCATTTTAGCTCCCGTTATTCTTTAATGGGGAACTCATGAGCTAGGCTTCCAGATTGCTCTCTAGAATATTGCAGTCTCTTCAGGTTTGAGTAGATCAGTAGAATCAGATTTGGTGTAGAACTTCAGATACAAAGATCCTTCAACAACATCAAGGCCTGGTGGCATGATGACATGTAGGGATATATGTAGTATCCCTAGAGCTTTACAATTGAGTTGAAATGAATAACGTAGTATTCTGTACACCTTATATAAAACTCTTATCTTTTGACAGAATCCACATGACTCTCATACTAGTCTTTAAAATGTATAGAAGATTGAAAACTTTAAGTGTTACATTTGGGAACCTGAATATACCTCTTGTATCACTGTAGTAAGGTAGTCTTTCTTCACTGTTGTGTTAATTTTGTGTGTCATTACATGAATAATACACCTGTAACAATACACTTCAACAATTTGCTATGTCCAATAAGACCTACCCTGGCTGAATACAATTTCTTCATGAACCACATAATTCTGGCTTGTCCCCAGGACCCAATTCCAGCTAGATTTTCATCAGTATGAAGCTCACCTATCATTTATACCTATAGTCATTGAGTGTGAGTGAGCTGTTACTGTAGTGACACACAGACATATAGACATAGATTTTAAAATTTTGCTTTGATTAAGCTGGCACATCGGAGCCCAGTCATTATAAGGACAAATATATAGTAGAGAAATTCATATGCGTTTGGGTGTATCAACCTTCCTTTGAAAATATTTCCATTGCTCTATAGAAAGTAGGTTATCTGGCACTGTTTACCTTGCTACAGAATGAATTTCCAGATAATATTTTTTAGTAAAATTGTCATCTTTTAGCTTATCTCAGTGTGACAGCTTTTCCGGTTCAGACAGATTAAGATCTTTCCAAAATGCACTGGATTGGTGACTATCCAAGCACATGTCATTAGGCAGAAATGAAAGACACATACTGAAAGGTGTATTTTGACACTCTGATTTTTTTTTTTCTTTTTCTAAGAGATTGGCTCTGAAATAAATTTTGGATATTAACTAAGCACGTATAATTATTTTATGACTTGGTCGTTTTATGGCTGATATTTTGCCTGTGTCCTACGTCCACTAATGCCATCAGGATAACCTGGGTTCTTTTCCCTCTCGCCCAGACAAGCTCCATGAGATCCACGAGGCAGAAGAAGTCAAACTGTGTCTTGTGTTGAGCTCTGCGTTCAGGGTGGTTATCCAGCACTGTTGACAAACAGAAAATAGGGAAGATGTAGAAACTGATGTTGGAAGAAAACTGAGCTGGATCTCTGCCTTCTGTAGCTTTCAGTTTTCAGGATGAATGTAGTAGTTCTTGAGACATTTTTCTTTCAAGTGGCCATAAAAAGCTATTTTGTGGGCTCTAGCTTACACTGACAAGAGGAGTCCATGCCCTGCTTTCTGAGAAGAATGGCATTTTCTGCAAGGACAGTATATGAAGCTTTCTTCTAGCGTTAGTCTGGCAAGAAGTGTACAATCTGTTTGCCTTAGGTTTGCTATCTGTAAAACAAAGATAATCGTACCCCTCCAAGGTGTGTTGTCAGGCTTAATCCATTAATTTTTATAAAGTTACTTTGAGCTCCCAAGATAGAAGGCGCTGAAACAATGCAAAATATTATTCATACTATTATTATTTTATGAGTCATGCCAAGACTTTCCTTCCTCTTCATAAGAATTCCAATAAGATCTCATTTCTTTATTGCGCGGAGATGTTTTAAGTTTTTCATATTTCCTTGGGAGCACGTTACAGTCGTTGGAGTGGCCGGTTCATTTTTCAGACTTGTTTGATGCCTGATTCTGTTTTGTTCTTTGCCATGTTGATATATAACTCTCGAACTTGACAGATGGCACAAAAGATTGATACCTTCCAATTAGCTGTGGTTTGTAATGTTAACTTGGTGATTTTGCATTTCCACAAGCACAAGTTAATAACCACTGTGCTGAAAGCTGGATAATTTATAGATTTTTTTTTTTCCAAATTTGAAGAGATCTTTAATAATACATTTTAAGAAAAGGAGAGCTGATTCCTTTTAATGGCAGTTTTATGGGGGTATCCATTCTGGTAACCTCTGTCTGGGTAGAGAACAACACACAACAGGTGTATTAAATAGATAAACGGGGATGGATGTGGGGTTGCACAGGCAAGATGATAATTCTAAAACAAATGCATTAACATAAAAGCAGGAATCTTAGCTTGCCACTTGCCTAACCAGTGCCAGATTGGAGTGACTTGTAGCTATCACTCAGAGGCAGAGGAAGGTGTTAAGAACATGTTTAAATGAGAAGACGGTGGCAGCTCTACAAATTTTGACAGTCAGTTTATCCTAGGCACAAGTTCCTTGCTCTTTGTTCTTCAGCAGCTCCCTAAGGGCTCGGCTTTCAGAAGTGCTGAGCACTTTCAGCTTCTATTGACTTCGAGTGGGGTTTTAAGTGTTCGGCACTCGTGAAAATCATGCCCAACTGGATTAGCACAAAGAGGTTTTTCTTTCAACATCAGCCAGCAATCTCTTTTCTTCCTACCTGACATTTTCTTCAGGAAAATATAGTTACTGTTTCCTAACACAGGGAAAATTGTGTTCTTCTGTTATGTATTTCAGTTCCTTGGCGTCTTGGTGACTGTGTTGGGCTTTATTATGCACTTCTACCATTTCTCATATAGTCAATGAAATGAGAGAAGGAAAATACCTGCTAGGTCAGATCGTCCATGTCTCAAGTAGTGCTGCATTTTTCCTTTCAATATATTGTGTTTTGTCCCTCCTGGATACTGGGGATGTTCTTTTTCAAGGATGTAGTGACAAAGACTGCATGGTAGTTTATTCTTCTTTTAAAAAGAATGCACGTATTCGGAAAGAAAATATAGTAGTAAGAATATTTTTAATCTTCCCTCCAAATTGAAAAAATATATACTTTTTTTTTATTCTACAGATGGTTTTTCTGCCTTTCATAGCATCGTCATAGGTCCTGGAGGCAGCAGCTGTCAGCAAAAACCCCTGTCAGTAGGGGTGTAAATGCACAGTTCTTTGCAGATTGTATTTTGGTCTGAAAAATAGAAATGCATGATAGGGAGATCTTTTACTTTCTTTATTTCCATTTTTTGCTGTTTCATGACCTCTCTTTCTCGTGGTTTCTGGACACTTCTCCAGTTTGGCATGTGACCAGGGATGCAAAATACCCTAAAGAATCCATCCAGCCGTGTGGTTTAGTTCCACATCCAAATATAGCCCTGGCCACCCTGTTCTGGAGAAGTCATTGCAATAGACATAATGGGCCGTAATTCTGCCATTAAATCCAGGCTGATGATAGGAAGAAGCGCAGTCATTCCAGTAATAAAACTGATGGCCCAGTGCAATATAGGCTTTCTCCCTCCCCCATTCGTATTAAATATATTTTTTGGAAGAATGATCTCTGGATACATTTCAGTAAAATACTTGCCTATGGTACCAGCTCTGGGGCAAAATAATTTGTTGTCTGTTCAGAAAGCCCTTGTAACAACAGCTGTCTTCTGAAATCCTCATTATTTACGTGATGAATCTCTCTAAAATATTCTCATAGAAAATTAATATTCATTTTCTTAAAATTTTAATTATTACATCTATTAAAGATATAGTACCTGAAGACTTTTGCTTTTATTATTATTAAAATGACTGACTAAAAGCTGGAGGAGGAAGGTAACCTTTAATTTATAATCTCCTGCTCAAGAAGAGGTCTTTTTATAGTTACATGCAGGTCATTTTTTTTTTCCTGTGGATCATCTATACTATTAAGTGGGTTTTTATTCCAATTTAGGAGACACTTCGTCTTTAAACCTGTACTTACATTAACTTTTGTACATGGTTGCCCAGGCAACAATGTAATTGCATGAAACAATGGCATTCTCCTATGTACCATTTATGGCAAGTTTGCATTTGAAAAAACTTCTCGTCTTATCATCAAAGCAGAATTTGTAACCTCCTGACAGCTGAAGGAATGTTCAGGGACCTTGATTCATATTCATTTTCCCTTGTAATTTTAATAGGTACCGTCACCTTTCATTTTCAGGGTATTTCTTTTTTTTTTTTTTTTCCCATATGATAGTTACTGTTTTACATGAAAATCCTGGAGCAGGCAGAAGAAACTGATTAAAAAATAGCTCCAAGAAAAAGGCTGCGAGCACCATTCTTCTCGCTTGTAGCCTGTGAAATTGCCCCTCTTTAATTGATCTTCTATAAGCTTATCTTTCCAGCGAGATGTACCATTATTGTACATTAATCAGGGCCTCCAGACACTATCACTGAGGTAACCAAGAGCTAATCAAGCAGGAAGGGAGCCGGCGGGTGCCACGGGCGCCTCGCTGGGTGCGGGGTCCACGGATGCTCCGGCATCCCGAGCGCCCCGGTCGCCGCGTCGGGTGGCAGGCGGCAGAGCGGCCCCGCAGTCACCGTAATAAATAGCGCTGTTTAGGGATAAGCAAAACGTTGACGTGTTGATTTAGTTTTGACTAAACGGCCGTTTCCGAGGGAGGAATGTCAAGCAAAGCAAATGTGCACGGGGAAATATTGAAATTGTATTCACTGGGCTTTGCACACTGCCACTAGAAATTGCATTATCCTTTTCTAATTTTTTTTTTTATTTTATATATACACATATATTTTGTTTACATACGTACATTTCTGTACCCCAAAGGAAACACATCTTAATTTTCCTAAATGTTATTTCCAGCAGCTGGATACCATTTTAAAGGAAAGAATTAAAAAAGAATAGAAAAGCAATAAAGAAGTATGCTGGATTCAATTAATAATTTAACTAAAACTACACGTATCCTCAGGAAAAAGAAGAAAAAAAATCAGTGTCAATTGACAGGATCTGTCCATAATTGAGGACAGAAAGGAACCTGAGTTGTGAAGGGAGCAGCTGAATCCTTGTGCACTGGGTCTGATATGTGAGAGTAGCTTCACCTGTGGACATGCCTGCTTTGCTCCTCTCTTGTTGGAATGTCGCTGCTCCATGGCGTTTTTGAGCATTTCCTCCTAGCACGTTGCTGGTAGTCTTAGGGAAGCAGGTTATTAGTCTTAGGTAGTCTTAGGGAAGCTGCTGGAGCACTGGCGCTGACGAGATGGGCTGGTAGCGATGCCTGCCAGTGCCGTGGGCACCCACAGCTGGCCCGGGGTACCGGAGAACTTGGCACCTGCACACAGACCTCTCTGGTAGCCCTTCTGGAGCAGGGAAAGCGTTAATAAGCAGATTCTGCTTGTAGTCTTCACTTGTCATTCTGCTGCATTCTGTCCACTTATTCCAACTATAAGCAGGTAATGGACAGGTTACAGGGGCAGAACTTGCCCACTGAGTACATATACATGAATGTAAAGCAAAAATTAAATTGCCTACTGGCTTATATCCATGGGCAGAAAGGTGTTTTGCCACAGAAGGTAGTTTGACTCATTGTAGCTGGTAATTTGGTTATTAGTATGTGGGAAAATATTAGTAATCATTGCTAAGCTTTCTGAGCACATTCTCCAAACCCTGTTATTTCCACTCTGTGGATTTTGTTGTACTCTTTTAAAATGCTGACTTTTGATTTCGGTGAGGATTGTACGTTCATGGTGGCTTGCAAGACCAAGGGCATAAATGAGGATTTTTTTATTTGTTTGGGCAAGGATTGTTTTTGTTTAATTAGAGAGAAAAAAAATGAAAAAAAAAAGAAACAGAAATACTGCAATGGGATGAGTGTTTCCCTTTCTGAATATAAACAACTTGGCATCACCTCACTGTTTATTTTCAAAAACTGCCTAAGTTTTGCTTCCGTGTTTATATAACAGCAGGGGATCATTATCCGGTGACAAAGTTCTGCTGATGACATTATCTCTTAATTAGGACTCATCCTTCCCAGCTCCACGTGGGCTCTCCTGCATCCCGTGGAACACGGGCCTGCTCTGGGAGGAACAGGGAAGCGTCTTCTCTTTTACATAGGCTTTTACACAGACATAAGGCTCTAGGAAAAATAATAGTCAATCATGATATGGCAAAAATACTTGCTGCTACTTTAATATATAGCCTAGTGCACGTATAAAGAATCCAACGATTCATATAAAGAATCCACCTGGCCACGAGGTGTGACTGAGACCGAAACTACAGAGCGAATCCCCGTACAATTGCAGCCATGTGTGTCTAGTAAGAATACCTGGAGTTCCCGTAGTCTAACAAGTTTCAGATAACATTAAACCAGATGCTGCGGCGTTAAAATATTTTATTTGGGGAATTAGGAAGACATCAGAGGGAGGAGCCTTACCTGAACAGCTGTCTAAAATTAGACTTTGGGGCTTTTTTGCATTTTCTTCCAAAATATGCTCTTAGACATAGTTAAGGAAAGAACAGTGAAAGGATTTGGTCCGTCAGATTTCATTTACTGTGGCAATTCCTATGCTAGCACTATTTTTTGGAATGGTTTCCTGATGATGTGTTGTTATGAAATACCATGTGAGGATAAAAGAAAATTCCTTTACAAGTCCCTAGTCTGTAAACTAGCCCATATATAATTCCACTTAATGTTTTAAAGTGATGTTCCCAGGGCTGCTTTTCACATTCTTATCATCTCCACTTACACCCTGCAATTTTTTACAGATGTTCAAACTGCTCCTTTGTCCAGAGATGCGAAGAAGAACCACAAAAGATATAAAAGCAAACGATTAGCAAGTTTGTTAAATCCAGAAAGTGGTGTCTAATTGAAAAGTTTGCCAAATTTATTTAATGACGTGGTACTACTGAGAGCTGTTATAACTTTATTGTATTGAATTATGCAATATTATACTCCATTGTAGAATGTTTCCTTGGTTCTTATTAATGGGATGATTCATGCTAATATTATATCATTTAGACGGGTTCCTCAAGCAGTGTTTTATTATTATTTGTTAATTTATGAAGCATAGTTGCAGTGTTTCGTGGAACTTTGCAATATTAAGGAAAGATAGAATATTAGACAAGCAAAAGCACATGGATACGCAGGTATAAGTCAGCTTCTGGGGTTCCCTGTGCATAGGAGACAAGGAAGATAAATTACCTGCCTCTTAGGGACATTTGACAGTTTTCCTAAGTGGTTTCTTCCTTCTTACAGGGGTTCACAATCTTTACAATTCTAGCTGGAAATTTAGTGGTTGAATTTTAGCTCCTTTCTGTAAAAAAACTACATGAAACACGCATTTTGGCTAAACTTACATTGCCACAATGTTTTTTTCTGAGCTCTGAGGTTTTTGAGGCTCTTGTTCAGATTGTGAAATTTTTTTTTTTTCATTATTTCTGGATTAAACATATTTATTTTTTCATTACCTGCTATTATAAGCCATTTTTGGAACACAAAGGATATACAGCGAATGTTCATCTCCAGCCTTCCAGGTGGGAGCCTTGGCTACCTATAAACCTGCGCACCCTTTCCCACATTTATCCCATCTGCTGTTTGAGCCTTGTGTACAGTATTCCCTTCACAGACTGCAGAAACATCCTACATACCTTGGCTCTACCTCGTTGCTGCATCTTTGCGTGCTTCCCCTCCCTGCTTGTGTTTCCCTGCTCTGGAGCTTTCCCCCTGCTCCGCACGTAGCTTGTCCCAAGCAGTGCAGCGATTGCCATTCGTCTGTCAGGTCATCTCACTTGCTAGAATTACAATATTTTATACAATATTTATTTGCTATTCCTTCCCCAGGAGGAGAAGTGCATTTTTGTTTGTTTTGCTTTGTGTTTTGACATTTGCACATGATTGAGAGGTGGGGGAGAGTCTTGGGGATGCTCAAGGTCCGGCCGGTGCTTAATGTATAAATAGAGAGCAAAACCCACCTGCTGCATGGTTATATTATCAATACAATTAGTAGCCACATCCTGCTGTAATGGTCATGAGAGCCACTTTCCTTTTGCTACAGAAAGTGATGTGAGTTTTTTTTTGCCAAAGAAGGCACTTGACACTTACAGATAAATGTTACTTTGGTGCCTTTGCAGTGGGATTTGAAGAGAGATAGGAATTTCCAGATTTCAAAACGATACTAAGTCATTTGCTCACCTCTGCACTTACCTTTTTCTGTTTTTCTGCTGAATATAAATCAAGATGTATTTTTGAAGAAGTGTAATTACAGAGACAACCTGCAACTTGTTCAAGTTTTAGAAAGAAAATAAAACCTGATGAGTAGGAGGAACCTGCTGATTTGAAACCCTAATCACCTCGGTGTCCTAAAGCTGTTAGATTCAGAAATTCAAAAAGTTTATGAAAATAATAGTGCACACAGAAATGGTTTTCACATATAGAAACTTAATGCATCTTCCAAGGGAAGCCCTGTACCAACTTTGATCTTGTGTGATGCATTTTGCCTTCATTTAGGGGAGGGGATGCTTAGCAAGTGTCTGAGATCTTGGACTGGGTATTCATCACACAGTGCCAAGCAGCAAAGTGCTTGCACAGAGTGTTGCACTGGACACAGCAATGTTTGTCGTCTTACAAACACTGGCCGTTCCTAAATTCTTCCAATCTCCTTTGCTAGGAAAGAGAAGTATTAAAAGCAGAGATTTTTTTTTCTCTCTGTTTTCAAGTTCCCCATTAGTGGTCATTATTTTCCTGCTTTTGTCCTTTTTTTCCCCCTTGCAATTTTGCTGTGAGTGATTCTCTCTGTCATCTTGCCGTAAATTGATTAATACTGCCCACTGATGCAGTGCACCACATGGCTAATATATCAGTTAAATGGAAACAGCAAACACCACCTGCTCCTTCAGGCAAATGGCACTTTGGAAAATGGAATGTGTAATCAATAGAATTAAACCTTAAGCAAAGCACTGCAAACAAATCCAGGGGCAAGGTCTTTTTAACTCTGTGGTAGGAAAGACTTTTTTCCTTTTTTATTTTTTTTTAAATGATCTGTTTGGCTTTCTTTCAGTATATCAATTATTTTGCTTGTGATATGCAGTGTTCTCACTGTAACAGTTCACAATACCAGTCTGGATTGCTTTCATCAAAGCTCAATTTTTATATGAAAAGTTTTAGTTCGGTCTTTTCCCCTTTACATGCTGGAAATTTACAGGGCCAATTCTTGTCAATGGCAGTGATAGATAATAAGACAAATCCCTCCCATTGATGGGGAGATAAGTGCTGCTTGATTTTAACTCCCAAATCTGCCAGAGAATTAGTTAGCATTGAGACATTTGCCTTGTTCATGAGCACTTTGAAAGATTAAGGCTTTGGAGAGCAGATGCAAAAGCCACGCAGAGCTTTCCAGCTGATACAGGAAAGATCTTTCCCAGTAAATATATATATATTTTTAAATAACAACACCGGGCAGCTTTAGTTCCCTGGTAAAAGAATAAAATTCTAAAGCAAGTGTTTATGGAGGAGGGAAATAAATATAAAACAGCAGAGAACTCTTGGAATTTGCCAAAAAAGAAGGAAAAAATCTCTGTTGAAGATGATTTGAAAGTAACGCAGAGAACAGGCAGAAAAGCAAGTCAGGGCCTGGGAGATGCTGGGCTACTTGGACAGGGTTCATGTCAAACCGTGGATCCCAATGTTTGGGATCAACAAGTAGGGCGGGAATACGAGCTCGGGGCTCATGGGCAGGTTCCCGGGCAGCACAGGAGGCTCCTGGAAACCTCCCACAGCCAAAGAGCGCTGACGGCTCCGGACCCCTGGGAATGTGGAGACAGATGTGGGGGGAAAGCTCCCCTCTCCCCGCACTGCATACCTGGGGGCTGCTGAAAACCACCGCTCCCCTTGATGCATCCCGAGTGTGTTTAGGTGTATATTTTGTCTGGCACAGCTCGTTAAAGAAGAAAAAGGAGTGAATAAGGCCAATCATTAGCACATACCAACCCACAAACAAGCAGGCAGCTACGTGTGCGTGGAAATAGCGCGGGTCCCTCTCGCTGCGGCTCCTAACAACTGGCCGCAGCCTCCGTCTCCGCTGCCGCGGGCTGGTCATTGCCTCCTCGCTGGCCGCCCGGTTGCCAGGGCCGGAGCGAGCGCTTTGGTGATGAATGAGGACGGCGCCGAGCAGCGGCCGGAGCGCGCGGAGCGAGCCAAGCGCCGGCACCGGGGGTCCCGCCAGCGCGGGATAATGGATGGGAAAGGGCAGGGAAAGGGAAGGAAGTGCGAGGCGGGGGGACGCGGGAGAGGAGGTCTAGAAAACAGACCAAGATTTTGGCCTTAAAGCTAATAGGCTACTTAGGGTGTTGTTTTATAAAGAGCAGCAGGAAATGAGCTGGCAGCCGAACGGCGGGATAAACTAATCCTTTGTGCGCGCGCGCCGTGCCTAGGAAGGGAGGAAATCCCCACGTGCACGGCGTGGATGGTTTCTAGGGAATGATGGAAAAGGCAAAAACAGGCAGTGTAGGTTGTGTAGCACTGCAGTGCTCTCCTGCACGGCTTTCTGAAGCACAAGTGGGTCTGGAAGCCTGGTGCTTAGGGAGGAGCAATTCCAAGGCCAAGTACAGGTACGACCTAGACAAGCTAATGTGGGTACAGAAGGGTTTCCTGCTCTGGAAAACAGTCCCGGTCTGAGACTTGCTGAAGTCAATAGAACAACTGATTTTTAAATTACAGTAAGTTGATTAATTAGACTTTGAAAAACTAAGTTGCTATTTGTCCTCCTATCATCAAAATTAGGAGATTCCAGGTAAAAACAGTGAATTTTCAGTTTTATGACTGGAAAAGAGGGAGGTGTTTGTTAAGGATTTCAAGTGAAGTTGTATATACTCTTTGCAGGTGCATCATTTTCTTAGTCTGAACTCTTGTGACATAAACATCCTTCTAGCCTCCAGGCATGGAAAGCGAGGGGATGAAATGTGCAGTCACAGAGTGCAGACTCCTCCCTGGACAAAATCCTGTGTTTAGGGGAAGGGAGCACTTTCCCTTTTGCTTTGCACCCCGCTGACGCCAGACGTGCTCCCTCACAGGCTTCCTCGAGGGCAAAGGGAAGGATTAACTCTGCCTTGCTCTTTCATTGGATTTTTTTTTTTCTTTTTTAAGAATGACACAGGGGTCAGGGCACATATGTAGGAAGATACTGGCGTATGAACCAAGTGGAAATGTTTTATACATGGTGACAGGGTTTTGTTTAGATTCGCTTCCTTATTTTTCGGATACATCTTTGTGTAATATTTATTAAGCAAAATTATTTCTCAAGAGCTATGTCCATAAGGGTTTCTCTTTCGCAATCCATCTATTTCCTTGTCTATTATTGTTTTATTTTTTAAAGCTTATTATCCATTTCACTACCTGTCATCTCCCTCAGACTTGTAGGTATTAGGAAGGTTTCAGAAGACTCTGGTAGATCACTGACTCTTTGGTAAGAGGAGTGTGTGGTTTGCCATGCCGGCAGGGCTGGGATGTTTTCAGGGCTCATAAACCAAATAATCTTGATCTAAGATAGTATTTGCATAGGAAACCTCAGGATAGCACATGGATTTTGGATTGTCAAATCTTACTGATTTGGTGATTAATGCTCCACTTCTGAGCTGATATGATATGAGTTGTTACAAAATGCACAGTAGTGCTAAAAGTTCTTGATTTGGGGCTAGAGAGCTCTTGATTTAAGGCAAGAGAGCTACTGCATAACAGCTATTGGAAATGTACTCTGCTAGCTTAGCCACAAGCACAAAGTTCTCTTGCCCAAATTTCAAATGGACGA
>JAWLRI010000763.1:3916918-3942437 GCA_034781795.1 Crypturellus tataupa
TGATTAATGCTCCACTTCTGAGCTGATATGATATGAGTTGTTACAAAATGCACAGTAGTGCTAAAAGTTCTTGATTTAAGGCAAGAGAGCTACTGAATAACAGCTATTGGAAATGTACTCTGCTAGCTTAGCCACAAGCACAAAGTTCTCTTGCCCAAATTTCAAATGGACGAAGTTGGTGGTATTCTTTACTTTCTGGGATTTTGACAAAGTTTCATGCTCTGCTACTGTGTACAGTGCATTAGTGCAATGATTTCCCAGAAATATGGCAACACATTAGAGATAAAAGACGTAGGAATTACAAAGTGCTTTAGGATCCTCTGAGATAAAGGATGCTGTAAAAGGCATTATGATTGGCACTAATTATTAATTAATTGTGACGTTCCCAATCACTTTCATTTTGCTTGGAGCTGTCTTGGGAAACTCTCTTTAACCGGATTTACCATCCTGCCCATGTGACCCATCCTCCTTTCCGAGACCTTTAGAAATGTATTATAGATGCTCTCCAAGCTCTTTCCTAAAAGCTTTTTAATTGAAATGTTGCCATGCGGGTTCTGTATTTAAGATCATTTTCTACTTTGATGGCTTTCAAACAGGTTGAAAGTGTATTACAAGCGCGGAGGTGGCCACCACCCTGGCTTTTCCATGGGGCCCTCCCGGATGCAGCAGAAATTGCTCCATCTAGTGCTGCTCCACACGTGTCAGGATGCTGGAGCCTCTAAACATGTGTCAGTTTTTAAGACTTACAAAATAAATACCGGGATAGTAATGACTTCCTGCAAGCGTTATTGCCCAAATTATACACAAAGAAGGGATGGATTAACATAAAATATTAATTCAGCTTCTGCAGTGCATTTTGATGGTGGGCTAGGCTCTGTTCTTGGAGTTTAGCAGGGGTTGGCAGGAATTATTCCTCAGATCATTACTTTTTTGGGGAGGGGATGGTCGCGTTTGCACAGTGCTTAGTGCTGCAGAGTCCAGTCTTCTCGTTAGCGCAGAGCAGTCCTATGAGTTATTATTACTAAAAATAGTAATATTTGTGACTTGGAAAAATGATTTCTACAGCTTAATTAAAACTGTTCTCCAAATGTTTTTATCTCTTTCACTGCATGCTTGTGTAGAGAATTTTTGGCTTTTGACATCCAAAAATACATACATTAAAAGCTTGTAAAGGTAGTAAAGGTAGTTCAAATATATTTTCTTGGGAATGTGAATCCAGATATATTAGTCAGGTCTCCGGAATGGATAATTCAGTTTCAGATAGAGGAAAGAAAGATACATACTTAATAGTGCCTTCATCTCAGAATAAATGTTAAAGCTATTTCCTCTTGCACATAACTCAGAGGACTGTAAAATTCAGCACAGTAAGTAGACGAGTTACAAAACCGATCCTGCCCTCTATTCTGATTCTGACAAGTAGAAGCTTGTAACATGGTAAATTAAAATATTTAAGACAGTATAAAAGCTTCTTAATGACAAAAATCAAAATTACTGAATTTAGAAGAGAAAGTTATATATTATGCTGGGGCAAAATGCTGTATTGTAGTCCAGAAGTGGATTTATCCATGCTTCAGCTTTCTGTTGTATATTCTTTGAACAGGGTTTCCACCAATTTCATCTTTTGACCTTCCACGTGTGAAGAAGCACAAGACGTGCAGCAAAGATCAGCCACTGCAGACAAAAAATCTGCAATGTTGATTAGACAGGAGAATTATTCATTGGGCCAGATTCTCTGTGGTGTAATTTGACTTATCTGTATTGAGTTCATTGACAGGTCTGTATTGACCTTATTTCTTTGACTTCATCAGCATATTCCGATTTACATCAGCTCAGGATCTGGCTCTCAGTATTTAATTTGCACAATAAATGATAGAAAGCCTTTAGAAATGGTATCTGCAGTGTAATTAATGAGAACTGATGCTTAACATTGGATCCTTTCCCAATAGCCTGTTATGCGGCACTAAACATTATGGGCCAAGTACTGATTTCACATTTTTACGCCAAACTCCTATTGACCTCAACAGGAGTTTCATGTGAGGAATGATGGCAGGATATATCCTATTATTTCTTGAAAAGGTCAGTGTTCAGATAAAAGTGGATGAAGCTGTCTTTTTCATAGCTGTCAAGCAACTTGGCTTAATATAGTCATGAAATTTTGCCATGATAATAGAAATCTGGCATGCTTGCCTTGGTATACCACATTGTAGCTACCCGTGAATCCTTATTCTTGCTTATATAATGGCTGAAAATCAGACTTTGTGAATTAGATATTAGCAGCTGAAAGTGTATGTAGCTCCAGTTGGAGGAAAATGTGTGCATCTCTCACCAACATATACTAATCTTTTGTGTTAGTTCAGTGTTGAGCTCTTACTCCAGGGTTTCATGTTATTCAGTGTTGAGTTCTTACTCCGGGATTTCATGTGCTGTGCATGAAGGGAGGAAATCTTCTAGCAGATTTTGGGCTCTAAAATCGTAGTAGAGGAATAACTAGAATAACTACAATCCCAGCACTGAACAGCATTCATTTACAGGGGAAAGATGTTTTGCTGGTCATGCAACTTTCACCTCTAGCAGAACCTAATCGAGATATTACCTGTATTTCTTGTTAATGCAATTTAACATTTTTCTAGTTCTGTGACAGCTCTGTCCTCTGTGATTTTTGTCTGCATCTTGATCTCCCAAACTCCTTTGACATGTGCTCACTTAAAGCTGTTTGGGCTTTTTTTTCACTGACTTCCTAACACAGCTTCCCAGATTCTGGTTTAGGGAGAAGCTTTGGAGACTGCAGCTCCTGGTCTCCTTCAGTCTGCATCTCAGCTTCAAAGCTTGTGTGTCAAAAAACCTCTCCATACGAGGTCTTGGGAGAATTATATACACATTGGGAAGAGACTGCTTATCTATGGCATTTGGAATCCTTGTCTTTCTTTCTTTCCTAGGCAAAAAAGAAAAAGTTTGTTTCACTGCATTACCCAAAAGGCAGGAAACATCAGGAAGATCAGAGACCTAATAATATTGAGGACATGGCTGTTGTTCAGTTTTTGTTTGTTCATTTACATTCTGAGATGCAACAGGTCATTTCTGGGGGAAAAAATAAGTTCATTTGAGCCTAGTTCAGGTCCACATCATCCATAGCCATTAATGCTCACATGTACCTTAGTTTGAGAATTAGAGATGGTGACCAGTTTTATGCATTCTGTTTTGAACAGAATTGATATAATGCATTTTTGTTAGGTGTTTGGTAGTAGATACACCCTAAAGACTCAGAAAGTCATAATTCCTTCAGATTAAATTGTTGGTTGATGAGGAAACCCACTGCAGGTGCATGTAGCTCTCATCACCAGCAGAACCGTGGAGTCGCTAACTTGCATATCTTACCTCCCAAATTATCAGTTTGTCGTTCAGAGATGAACAGATGTGTATGGAAGTGCTAAATTGAAAGCATTCCTGTGCTGTTGTCATGGGTGAAGGGAAGAAAGAAGGTGAGTTTAGGTCTTTATTTTGTCTTGCTTTGTCACAGGGGCCTGAAGTACTTCGTGCAGTCTGGCTTTCTTTATAGAACTGGCATTGGCTTGAAGAAAAAAGGAGTGCAGGGCATTAATGATACTTGGCAGCTTTCTGGTTTGGATTATGATATCAGTCTGCTCTGTAAATGGCTCCTGCCCTTCCTGATCCTAGTTAAGCGTTTTGCCAACATTTGTTCCAAGTTGTTAGGAGCTTGGTCAAGGTTTTCTCATTATTCAGGGATTCTAGACTGAATCTGGCCCTCTGTTGGCTCAGGTGCTTTCTGGAGATGTCGGTCTCTTCTCGTTAGCCGGACTCTAACCTCTTAAATGAGATATATCAGTATGCTAAGTTAAATAACTGGAGTATGGGCTTGAAAAGCATAAATTTACCTCTGCTAGCAACAAAAGGCTGTGTCCTCCTTAACCTTATATTGGGTCTAAAGTTTAAGGAGGGAGCTATTGGACAGATACCATCTGGAAAAGAACCCAGACTTTGGAAAAGACTTCATCCTCTAAAGGGGTAGGGATGTGCCATATGGCTGTATTTGTCCCCAGGCTTTCTTAGGAAGCCTGCAAGAATGAGGGATATTATATATGTTTGAAGAATGATATTGCTTGGATTAGTCTTGATTTCTGGCAAGCCACTGCACTTAGCAAGTTTGTATATCTTTACTCTCATAAAAACAGCCTGTTGTAGTGAATAGTGCAGAGGCTTCCGTATGGATGTCCTTTTTGGGAAGCAATGATGCCATCAAACTGCCAGGATGGCTCGTGTTTGCATGTTTGAATCATTTTTACTACTCTGCTCATGATGGCTGGGAAAAGCCAAGTTTTGGTCATCAGTTTATTCTGCATCTTTTATATTGACTGACTCGTATATATCAGGAACACAGCCAGTTAGACGTTTTTATGAGTCCAAGGAAAGATGTTCTGTGTAAATAACATCTAGTCAAGAATGAAAAGCAAAATGTGCACATATAACCTGATAATGTATAAGTGTGATGGTTTTAAAGCTGTGTTTGGTTTGTAGTATACTAAATCAGAGCGCTGGATAAAGACTTTGCTCAGCTGACAGAAATATACCTTAAGTAGCAAGGACTGAAAAGTTTTGTTTTTATACAGAGTTACCTATGTCTTGAAACACTTCTGAGAATTAACTATTTCAGGCAAATTGTGAGTATTTAGCACACCTGTCTGAAAGTCTGATTTTTAGGTTTTCTGATATCTTTTACAAGTCCTCAAATGCACTTTACAGAATAGACTTTTTTATTTCTTGAAGCCTTGATTAAAAAGGTTCAAGAATATTAGGTTGGGAAGTTAGGAAATAAAACCATAGGATTTTTGTTCCCCCCTGGTGTGAGCTGGGCACAGTCAAAGGGGTTTGGTGTGGGCTGAGCACCATTGGGCACTTTAAAAAGGAGGGACTAAAGACTAATTAGAGTGATTTCACATGCACCCCTGTCATGATCATCATTTTGATTTACAAATAACCCCGTTAAAAAGTATTAAGTGGCAAAATCGGTGGGTTTAGACCTAAAAGTCCACAGGGATCCTTTAGCCAAACTATCCTAAAATATATTATGCTTAAACATTTCAAGTACTGGTATATAAATACTGGTTTCCAGATAGCTAGAAGCAGTTGGCCCTTTTATCCCAGCATAAGCTAAACATCACGTTGCCTGCGCTTTTCAATGAAGAAAGATTTTTCTATTTTTTTCTTTACTCCATTTGTACTTTAACCACTACATTAAACTGGGTTTGAAAAAATTAAATAATATGCCTCATTAAAAGCCCAAAGAAAATAGTAGATTCTGACTATATTTATCTTATTTCCTATTAGTTAAGGGGAAAGCTTGCATGTAGCCCCATTATAATCAGTGGGACTACTCCCATTAGTATGGCAAGCAGGATTTGGCCCTTTGTTTGTGATTACACATTCCTTGCCTGGTCTGTTAGACTGAAGGGTATAATAAAATTAAACTATTGGATTAGAATGGTAATTTCCAAACACAAATCAGCGAGGGAGCATGATTGCATTTGCTGTTGGGGGATAAAGTAAAACATTCCTATTTCTCTCTTGGTATATCTAGGCTGCTTAATGAGGGAAAACAAATGTATATGGACAAAAATCTCCAAGAATGCAGAAATGGGAACAGAAAAAAAAATATTCTTAAAAATAAGGCCCCACTCCTTCAGGTTTCTCTAATTCTTTCTGACATGTATATCAGTAACCAAATCTAATTACCAAAAATCATTAAGGCCTTCTCCTGAATAGATTTTCTCTATGCAGAACTAGCCATCAATATTCTATATGACTAGCTCTCCTTATATAGAGAGAAATAAAATAAAAAACAAGAAAAGGCAAAAATATATTTTTTTAATTTTTTTCTGATGAACTAGGATTGCTGTTTGGCAATGACTTCTAATTCCAGTTAGGCCAGAACTGTGGGAACTTAGAAGTTCATCCATCACATCCATCACTCTGTGCCATCAGATGATGATGAGAGCGTGGTTTACAAAAAACATGCAGTTATTAAATGCGTTACTACTAAAGTCAGTATGCAGTGACAAGAGCTAGCTTTTAGAAGGCATGAACGAAACTTGTGGAAATTATTGAAAATTAGCATACTGACTTACACACATTTTGGATCCATCTCACAGCAATTTGCATTTCAGCTTCTCAAAGATTCCTTGAAACATAACAAATTAAGCTTCTGTGTTTTCTGTCAGGGTAAATAGCATAAACCTCATTTAACAGACAAGCAGAACTGAGGCAACAAATGACTCATTCCCGTCCATCTGCAGTTGGATGTCTACCACCCTTTTAGACCTTTGAAAACCATTTCCCCACTGTATTTCAGTTTCCATTTCTCTCACTGCTGTTTTCTGACATTGCCAAGTCTTTTACTCCAAACTTACTTCCGTATATTGCTTTGTAACCCTTGGGAACGTGTCAAGAGACGTTTCCTCCTCAACCTTTTGAACTTTACCCCTACCTGCAGTTCTGTTCCCCTTATAATCTCTTGGCATTCCCACATGCTGGTTTAGGGACTTTAGAGAAGGTCTCTCTGCCTCTTTCTGGTTGTATTTGTTTATGGACTTCTTGTCCCCGAATTTTTCTAATCTCTTTTTGAACCTGCCAAAATTTCCTGCCGCCACAACCTCCTGTGGCAGCCAATGGCAGAAGTTCAGGCCCTGCTGTTTAGAAAGATACTTTTGTCTGGTTTCAGCTTGCATCCCACCAGTTTCAGTAAGAACAGTGGCACCTGGGTTAATAGCGTGCGAGTTGGTGAGTAATGCTGCTGCTGTTCTGAATTTGGACCAAGAATCCATCTTACCCACTTCCCGGGTTTTGTAAGCATCAATCGCATCCTCCCACATCTGCCTCCTGTCCAAAGTTGTGGCATTTTTAAGATTTGTTCATTAGTTTCTCCATCATCTTAATTGTTGCAAACCCTTCTCGGTACTTTCTCTAACTCTGTCCTATCCTGCTTGGGATGCAGGGAACAATCCCAGTACTCAAAATTCACGTTCACACGGCTGTGCATAGCAGCAAAGCCAGTTTGTCTTGTTTGCAATGGCTTTCCTGGTGGTTCCCGACACCCTGTTGGGGTTTTTTTGGCTGCCACCATTGCCAATACAAGAGGGGAGCGAATGTTTTGACAGTTCTTCCTAACACGGATGGGGTGGAATGGGGAGAAGCAGTTGACTTAAGCTGTAAATTTTTCAGGATGGAGTCATTAAATAATCATTTGAACACAAGCTGCAAACTGAGCTGACATTTTTCTTATTTTTTACAGGTCAGGGATTTTCTCTGTTCACAGTTTAAGCAAGCAACAGAAGTGCAGTGCCAGGAGTGATTAGGATGGTTTATGGTTTATGCCAGTGGTTTACGGTTAGGAATCAACAACAGAGCATCCCAAAGAACTCTACTTAAAGCAACTTTTATCTGGGCTGCTTTTTGTCGTCGTTGTTTGCTTTTCAAGTTAATTCCTTCTGAAACTGGATCAAGATTTAGGAAAGGGAACAGGGAGCAGACAGAAAATGTGTGTTCCATTAAAACGTGACCCACGGGTGCTAAACACTCGTGGTCTAGCTGCGTGGGGAGGGCATGTCAGACCCTGGCAGGCCGGAGCCTGTTGCACGGCTCTAGGATTAGGTGTGCTACAGACCTGCAAACGCAGACTGAAAAGCAATCTCTGCCTCTCCGTGTTTACAGCGTGCATTAAATGGGATGGCAGTATTTTTCAACCTCTCAAATGGCTGTGAAGCCGGAATTATTGCCCAGGGATTTAGATATCACATTAATGGAGCTGAATATCTACAGAAATGGATGGATAGCTGGGTAGAAATGACTGTTCTCATCTCTGTTCAAAATTGAGTGAGCTAAATTCTATGAACATAAAGAATACAAAAAGTAGATTTTAATAACCTAATATGTTGCTAAGAAAACAAGAGAGGACTATTCAAAAATAGATTTATTTTCACAGCATCCCTTTTTAGATCATCAAGTGTCTTTGGGTGAAGCTGTATAATAAAGGCATACAATTTTCTTCCGTACTTGTTAATGATTCTCAGTGATATTCATCCTTCAATTTCTTTGTCATTAGAAGAAGTAGGTAGTTAGTAATTAAATAGTTCTTTTAAAAAAGGAAAGAAAAACTAGGCAAATACTAATTAAGGATTAGATGAAGCTTGTTTAAGTGAACACTTGAGTAATGCTATGGGAAGGAAGCAGGTCACATTTCCCGTTCTTGCTGTGCAGGAAAGTGTTTAAAGTGTCTGCTTTGCCCAACCTAATACAAGGGAGGGAGAAGAAGTTAATGGATACGCTATAACTAACAAGAACATGACTGAGAACCTATAGTAATCAGTAGGAAACATCCCACAGATTTCAGTGATTTTTGTCCCTGTTGGGCCTCCGGGGTTTGCATCCTTCTAAACACACACTGGTGATGCACACTTGCCCATATTCCCATATACTGTGTTATATAATTACACATGGGAAATGGAAGAGATGGCTTGAATGTCTTTTAAAAATAGAACAAGATGATATTTATATATCAGCAATTTAAGTAAAGGCAACAGCTTTGGATAGGATAAAAACCCATCTTCTGCTTGCAGGCAGCCTTAGGTTCTTTTGGGAAGGGAACCACCAGTTTGGAGGAAATTTTTATTATTATTTTTAGCATCTGATACAGAAAAGAACAGAAATCTCCGCAAACAAAGCCTGTCACGAATGCCATGGCAATAAAATTTGAAGGAGGAGAAGTACCAGCTCTTTGCTGTGTGTGAGTGTGTAATGGCATGCTGGAGCGTTTTATTATGCTCGTCCACAGAAAAGGAATATTTGCACTGCTGTATCTGACAAGCAGGCGCAGAAATGACAAGTACATGGTATCTCGGTTCAGCAAGGCATCAGTGGAGTTAATGTGTTTCAGTTGCATAAACTGCATATGTGTATATACATATAAATATATATATAAACACGGTCTGCACAGAAAGGCCACTGAATCTTTAAAGGGATACAGGCAGAGCTAATAGGTTTCTTTGAATATAAACATCAGTATATATTTTTGCGACTCAACTCAGCATATTCTATATGGGCTGTAATTTTAAAATTAGTGGTTGGAGGGAGAGATAAGCACCATCAATAAATTAAACTGTAACCCAGCGGTTTAGTCATGAAAGGTTAAAATAAACTTGCTTGATTGATTATGAATTTTAAACAGTTTTTCTTCAATGTAATCAGTGCTCTACCAATGTCATTGCTCATTAAAGAAAAGATTTTCATTCCAACATTTGATTGAGGATGTTTTTTCTCATTTGCATTTTTGCTTTCTACCGAGTAAGCATCTTGCCTTCAGAATTATTAGATTTCCGCCCCCCCGCCCCGTTCTTGTCTGTCCGTAAAAGCCGTAAAGAGGGATGGAGCAGTGATTTAGAGGGATACTACATAAAGATTGAATGAAGATATTGACTGCCAGGCCCTAATGCAAACAGGCCCGGCTGATGGACTGCCTCTGACAGGATGATGGAAGGGGGCCTGGTGGCCTACTTAGCTGCCCTTCTAATTGGCCTTTATGAATATTTAATGAAATCAAGATGAAATTCAATCAGGGCTTTTACCTGCCGAATCCTAGGGAAGAAAAAAAAAAAAAAAAAAAAAGCGGGATATTATTAGATTTTCCTAGCACTTGTGTACAATAAAACTGTACTGAAATGTCTGCATGTTAGTCAGGTGGCTGAGATGTGCCTTTTATCCAGAGACTTGGTTTCTTCCAAAGGAATTAACCTTTTTACCACAAAAAAGCAGCACGATTTTCCATTTGCATGCATCACTGGTATTTTATTACTGGCGTAGTATAATGTTTAAGCCATAAACAAGCAACAGCTATTCCCTTTGAAAACATACCCTTAGCAAATTCTTAGTCTATGCCAATTTGAAGCCTTTTAGGGAACTTTAAGGTCATATAATAGTTTCAGAACTACATAATGGTGTAGCCTAATATTTTGTGCCACATTGGGTGATATATGAGAGAAAATTTGCACAATCTCATTTCTCAAACATAATCTAGGTTGCATCAATAACATTACATTATAGCAATGAGGTATAAAACAGTCTGACAGGCTCCTGCTGTAGTACACTCTTACATTCATTTAAATGTAGATTTTGTTTTTCTGAGTGGAATGCCAGAAAAGCTTTTCATGGAAGCACAATGGACAGATTAATCTATAAATGGTAAATTCAGCAGTGAAGAAGGTTTTCCCCATTTTTAGTATTGTGAATTTTATCTTTCTCCCCCAAGATAAGCTGTTTATTCACAGTATGTCGCCTTTATGCATTTTCAATATCATTTTTTTGGATAGAAAGGAGTTTGGTACTCGGAGATAAACACAGCATGTTAATACTAAGCAATGCATGAGTGTGAAAACCTTTAGAGATGTGACTAAATAAGAGTTCAATATCGCTGTTTAAAGTCTTGAATTCTTTAAAACATTTACTTATGTGGGCACTGGTAATTCTCCCAGGGGTCTCTAACACTGATGTTGCAGCATATATAATACTTACTTGATTAACAGGCCGGTGCATGCCATTACTTAGATGGGGCTTGGATGAGTACCTAGTTTACCTCAATTTTTAGATACCTGCAAATACC
Source organism: Crypturellus tataupa (assembly GCA_034781795.1). NCBI lineage: Eukaryota > Metazoa > Chordata > Aves > Tinamiformes > Tinamidae > Crypturellus > Crypturellus tataupa. The sequence goes on from JAWLRI010000763.1 coordinate 3,927,582, forward strand.
TCTTCTCTACCACACATATTAAATGCAATGCTATTAAAATTATTTATAGAGTGCCGTGCATGAATGCTGATTCCGCAGGAAGCCGTTGGTCTGGCATTCCTGCTCCTGTGACTCTCGGCAAATATCAGCAGTCATTTTAAATTATGTAGAAAGGTCCCCGGGATCTCGTGGCGGCCGAGCCCAGGAGCGGATACTCCGGGGAAAGGTTATCCTTGCCCGGCGCGGTGCCATCAGGTGCATCCCATCCCCGGCCCAGCCGGTGGTACCCGTGGGCGGATGGTCGTAGCTGCCCTCGAGGGCTCCCTGGTTGCAATTAGGTTCGTCCTCTGTGCATGCGAGTGGTCTCTGTGCACTTTTAAGAGCAGCCTGGCAAGGTAGAGAGCTGTCACTTGGCATCCATGGGCAGATATATCATTGCACCAGCGCAGGGATCGGTGCACAGAAAGGGATGGGAGTCAAGGAGAAGAGAGGCTGCCCTGGACTGAGGATGCACCAAGCTCTAGCTGGGCATCCCTTGGGGGCAAGTCACCCGGGCAGGTTGTTCCAGTCCCTGGGGCCGCCACACATTACTGGAGTAGCTATAAAAAGACAGAACATGCAAGAAAAGAAAGAAAGTAAACACCCAAAAAGCGATAAAGTTAGGGTGAAACTGTATAATAAAGGCGATGAAGTGGCGGGGCTGAGGTTTCTACCAGTTTTTCACTGGGCTGTGCCTATGGGTGCTGACAAGTGGCTCCCATAGCTCTGCGAAAGCCTAAGATGACCAGATGCAAAATGTCCTTGGGCACAAAAAGCCCCAAGGCATTGAGGAAACTAAAGCACAAAAGATGCTTGTGCTTTCTTGTTTGGCTCTCACATCCATGCACCATGCATCATGCACCCTTGATTTTCTAAGAGAATTTTCCTGCTCAGCACCTTTCGTTGTGTGCAGCTTGGGAGTTGGGATTTCATAAGTAAAGATTTGCCTAGGAAGAGCAGTCCTCCCAAAAGCTCTATTCCTTTAGGTATCTCTTTACCCAAGGGACAGACATCTAGTGTAAACAGCAGCCTACTCCCTGTTCACTGCAACCATTTTAGAAGCAAACTAAATTAAGTTATTTGAGCATATTTTTTTTTTCTTTCTGCCTGTCTTCTCAATGTACAGGCAAAATAAAAGGACGGGTAAGAGAGTGCAGAGGTGTGCATGTATGTGCATGCATAAACACCGAACTAAGAAAAAGCCTACCAGTCTTGTAGAGGTTAAATACTTTAAACAAAGTCAGGCACAGAATTAGTAGGGAAAGTATAAGGCAGCCAGTGCTCACCTTAATCCCGGCTTGCATGAAGTATATATATAGAGAGGAGATATTTCAGCCTCTCCTCGGTAACAGTAGTGTATTCTTTGGATGTTATAGTCCAAAGTCCTTTCATAGACTACCCATATGGAAGGAACAGATAACGTGTATATTTTTATAAATCTGAGAAAATAATATGCACCAGACATCTTCTGAAACTCAGAAGTACCGTCGTAATGTTTCTTGCCAGCCTACTGATGGTATTTGTGAAGCTTTGTTTAAAGGGATAGCAAAGACGAACATCACAGACCTGAGCAGATTGGATGACTGCATGGCTATGTCTGCAGATCAAATGAGTGTCCAGTGGATTGCCACGTACAGCCTGGTGTGCTTATTTAAACATAGACTTCAGAGATGATAATTGAAAAAAAATCTGAGTTTTCCATAAATGCTGTCAAAACAAATTAAATATTGATGCATATCCTGAGCAATTCTTAGAAGGGGAACTATGCTGGCTTTCTCAGAGCCTATATACTAGGTATTAGTAGCCTTTGTACAATGAAACCCATATAATAGTGAATAATATATTTTTTGATGTTTAATAATTCATTCTATTCATCAGACTATTAACTATCAAATTTATTTGACATTTCATTTAATATCTTTTCTGGTCCGCATTGATGCCCTAGATTTTCATCCAGTCCTGCCTGACCCCCTTACAGTGAGCTCGGTAGTGCTGAGGTGAACTTACCAAGTGAATGATATGGTAGAATATGAGACTGAGAATGAAGCTGAAGCTTGAGTTAAACTCAGCTATTTACAGGATTTCTGATGCTGATCAGAAGAGAAGGCGTTTGCTTCAGAGTCGGAGGGTATCGCTGATAGTACTAGAAGTGATATGAAGGTGGTAAAATACGTTACTGACTCTCTTAATACTCTGAAAGGTTTGAGATGAAGTGAATGTGTCCTCATTCAGCTCCAGCTGTTTCAGTCTGTTCGTTGTGTACCTGTATGTATTTATTCTCTAATTACTTGTCTGTGGAAACTTCTGTACGTGGAGAGATGAGAAGCCCAGTTAATTTAAATAGGTGTTTTCCATTCAAAATGATAGAAGCATTTGCTTTGGGTATAGGAGATACTGTTTAGCTTCTTCTGTCAGTGAACAAATACATTCCTCTAAAATTGCTCCAGCATGGATGTAGCAGCTGGTTGTCCTTTGGTAAGAAGTCTGACTTTTTAGTAGGCAACTGCTTGATTGGGGAACAGGAAATCAGTGGTAACTAGAAATCCTGGAGCCGAATCTCTGTTCATCCTAGGCAGAGCATCAGGTTGCAGATCATTTCCTGGCTAGTTACAAGGGTGTGAACAGGAAACAGAAATCAGAAGAGGCGCTAGTTCATCTTCCAGAAATTGCAGAGTGGTGAGGAACAGCTCAGGAGAGCAGTAGAAGCACATAGCAAGAACACCCATATCCTGATAATTATGCTTCTGGAGTCTCCACCTTTAAGAAGAAATCAATATTATTTTCTTCTTCAATTATAGATTAATAGAGTGAGTAGTGTCAGGGAATTACTGCATAGGTCTTGGCAAGGCCAGTACCAGACAAGAAGCTAGCGTGACTTTCCTCCTCCTCTCCCTTCATCACAGGAAGGGGAAGATGTTTTATGTCTTGGACTAATAACAACAGAGTAGGTGCAGTCACAAGATAAACAAGGGGATTTGTTTTCCGGGACAGGCAGTAGCAAGAGGAGGTGCAGGGGTTGCAGGAGACAGTTTTTACCAGCCCCTGCAAGAGCCAGGTGTGATTTTTAACAGCTTGTTTTACCGAGCAGTCTGAGGCCCTTCCCGCACGGCTGTGTCTGCAGAGCAGTTTCCATACTAACTTGTTTCAACACACACTGTGGTGTGCTGTCATCCTAGGTAAATCACTCGTACCTTATTCTACCCGTTTGTAAAACAGTGACCACACTAACGCAGATCAGGCTCAGGTAGTGCAATGTGCTCTAACCAGTAATGAGCTGCAACAGGCACTTCAGTGAGAGCTCCCATAAAGGACAGTTGTGACATAACATATCTACAGCCAAATTTCTTCCTAAAATCATGAGAGAATAGTGGAAAGTCTTCCTTGAAGCACAAAAGCCTATTCCTCCATTTCTTTCTGTCCAAAAGTTAGTGTGAATTTTCTCATTGGGTGTATAAAAATAAAATCATCCTTAAAAGATACTAAGCTTTTCTCCACTAACTTATACCAATGAGTTCCACAGATTAGCTGTGCATATTATAAGAATTATTTATGTATCTTTTAAATGTATGTTGAGCCCTTCCATTAGTGAAATGCTTTTCTCTCACAATTCAATAGAAGGAAATGACAATCATCTTCATCGCTTTTTACCTTTACTTATTTTCTATATCTTTTTTTCCCCCTCTAAATTAAGAGGTCCCAGGCTTTGATAAATGTTCTGTAGATACAGAGCTTTCTTTATGCCCACAATACTTGTTTCACGTTTCATCTGTTTCAAATAGTGAGCACTTGGAGATACAGTGACCAGAACTGAATACAGCCTTCCCAATATTTATAATCTCTTGAGTATTATTCCTATCTGATAATCAACTCATACCCTTAAGCTTTACAGAATTGCTGTGAAGTATGTAATACATTTTCAGATCATTTGAGGATAAATATTACCTAGAAGCAAAGTACTGTGACAGTGTTATCCTGTGCTCTGTGTGCCAAAGAAGTGAATTCCATTTCCTGGATAAGACAGAAATGAAACCAATATCTGAGTTCATGTATTATCTATATACAAATCCCAAATACTCTGATCTCTCACCCTCAGAACATTGCAAATGAACTATCTTCAGCAGATGTGTTATTAGTTGATTTGAGCTATCTTATCTAAGCCTGTCTTTGGACTCCAAAGCTGGGCCTTCTATCTTCTGCTGGATTTGATTTAGTTTAATTTTGTTGCACAAGTGGAATTTCACCAGAGGTTCTTCTTTTCTTCATGTTCTGCAGAAGCCAAAGCTGAAAGAAGACATGAAATAAAACTCAGTGATTCGATCCCAATCCAAATTAATTTGATTCCAAACAGACTTGACAATGATTGATAATCATTTGTTAAAACAAAGCAGTAAGCAGCACATATACCATGATGTAATGAAAGCAGATACTTTAACCATGCAACAGTTCAGAAATATTTATATAACTAAACTTTTCAGATAAACTATATATCTTCAGCAAACTGGGGAAATAAAATTACGTCCACCCACCAGAAACTGATGAAGTCAACAAATTATCCCAAGAGCCCCCTAACTGAAGTTAAATAGTTAGGAACAAGATAGGAGACCTGGAGGTGATGCTGATTTTATAATACCTGGTGTAAATCAGCTCCTCTTATAACATCTGAAGATTCGGCCTAGTATCCTTGGATTCAATTTTTTTTTTTTTTTTTTGCAGAATTTCCAGCAAATTCTTTCACAGTAGTTATCATTAGGCAGAGAAAAGGACAATTAAAGGGGTGGAATAGCATGTTAATATTAATAATATAATAATATAATATGAAACAACCAATATAAATTACTTCCAGAATATAGGGTGTACACTTTTCATTGTCATTGATCCAGGAAGCAGGATGCATTCCAACTAGAATGCATAGGAAAAACAATTCTACAGATGCATGTACATTATTGCATGCAAAGAAATAAATTAAAACCTTAAATTATTACTAAATAGCTACAATTCTTTCTCCCTTTTTTTTCCTGTTTTGTCAGGAATAATGACTATGTTTATGTGCCAAAAGAAGGCAAATATGTATTAACCAGACTGCTGGTTCAAGACTGAAGCCTATGACAGTATCTTTAATAACATACAGTCTATTTAATATCCGTTTTTTTGTGTCCTGCATAACTTATAATTATTGCCAGCAGGCAAAAAAGGAAAAAAAAAAAGGCGGGGGGGAGCAATAGGGGAAAAGAATACAGTGGAAAAATCTTTCCTGATCAGTAACAAATGGTATGAAAAAGATAGGCAGAGCGTATTAAACACAATATTTGGATTCAAGTGAGTGGAAGGAATTGTACATGTAATGTGAGACAGTTAAATCTTGAAAAGATCTTACAAAAGCTCCATTTCATCACTTGAGATGGTGCATTTATAAGATCTGAAAACCTAAAGCAAAACCCGTTTAAGCCTACAGGGCCCCATTGGAGTCTGGACTCCGCAGTTACAGGTGCTGCGGATCATGGAAACTGGAGGCGCTATTTATTTTTGGTGGCAGACCAAAAGTATTCATAGAGATTTTAAAAAATGTTTCTTATTTGGTTTACTCTCCGTGTGCCCTCAGCAGTACATTCTGTGGTTGCTGGGAAAGGGACAGGTTTTTAGAACACTGACTCCAAGTTCAATGGCCAAATTCTGTGCTGGCACAACTCCATCAACACTAATGGTGTTAAACCAGAAGAAAATGTGTCTCTAAATGCTCTCAGGTTGGATAATCTGCCCATGGATTCCAAAAAAACCAGAAATTTTCAATGCAGTTTGTGTCAGGGTAGTTAGACTAGTGTCTGAGGAGAGGCACTGCTTCTTGTAGTCAAATCAGAAATGGAGATGCTCTGGGGTATGGAGCAGAAAGGCAACTTTCATTGACTTTCCTTTGACTTGGATTTGTAGAAGGTATTGAGTTTGGAGCTTCAAAGCCAAGTTTCCTTTCTGTTCCTTTAATGTAAACCTCAGGAAATCACCATACTGCTCAATGCCCCTACTCATGATTCCACTATAAGTATCTTCAGATTAGATGCTCAGGTAGTCAAAAACAAGATGTATTGAGCATGCTGGAGTGGGGAAGGCAATCTGCAGTAACAGTCTGTTCATTCCTGATTATATATCCAGACTTATTCTTTTTCAGAAATGCAGTTCCTCTCTTTTCTGGGGTTTTAAGTCTGTGAATAAGAACTATATACGTTGGCTCTCCATACACTTAGATAGTTCAGCACCAGATGTTTGTAATTTTCGTGTGCATTTTGTTTCCTCTCTGGAATGCAGATGTTTGTAGGAATCACGACTAATGTTTTTGAAATGCCCAATTGAGCTAAAAAGCTGAAATCTCCCTTAATAAAGGTCCAAGCCACTTAATAAAGACGTAAGCTTCTATGCCAGTTCAGCATTTAAAAAACAAAAAAAAAAAACACAAAACTTTGTTAGCTTTTTTATTAATGTGATGTACTCACAATGTATTTCTTTCAGATTTAAAACAAAAATTGACAGAGAGATTCAAATATAACCTTTTGGGCATTTGTGTACAATAACTGGAACCAGTCTCACTGGCCTCTTTTAGTTCTCTGGGTGCAAATGTGCCTCTAGTGTAGAGCTAATGTGTCCTCTACGATAGCTGACAGTGAATATTTACTTAATGTTGTCAAAATCAAAATTTTGCTTCCAAAATTAATCTCTGTAAACACAGTTGTGTCTAGATAACTGAAAGTGTGAACCACCACCAGTAAAGTTAATGTAGTACCGCATTAATATGTGACCCTGGCTGGCCTGATAATCTACGATTAGAACATTTAGTGAAATCCTGTTTCTTTCCCTTGTCTTTATGCCATACAGCTTTCCAGTTCTATTTATTACTTGTATGAAATCACTGCAAAACAGTGAGTTTTTGTTACTGGTCTTTATTTCTTCACTGCTACAACAGCAGGCTCAGAAACACGGTATCCCTCTCCCCAAATCAAAACACTCTCTGCTTCTCTACCTGTGCGCCTACATCAGTAGATGTAAACTCCAGAGACCATTTCAGTGAAAGGACACGGTGAGGAAAGGAAGTTGAGCAGTTTGCCAAGACCAGTACTAGTGCAGAGCGTTACTCAGTACACCGTTACTCAGTACTAGGTTTATTGGCACCGTATCTTTTAGAGTAACAGGAGGTAGCTCAAAGCCATACGCTCCAACAGCTGTTTAATAGGGCTTCTTTCCCCTTCTTGCTTTCATATCTTAATCCCAAATGAACCAGATTAGAGAGAGAAAGGAGAAGGAGCGCTATAGGGAGCAGAGTGTTACATAGACAGCAGTGATATGTAGAGCTGATTTAATACCTCTCAGCCATAGCCAAAGTTATTGACCCTCTGTCTAGCGCTGGAGGGTTCCAGTTCTCCCTGTCCTTCGCCAGCTCTCCATTTTTCAAATGTGACTCAAGAAGAATGAGTTTTTCTGTTGTCTTACTGGAAGGAGTTCTTCTCACCTAACTTTATTATTTAGAAGTTAGGCATCTAATCCAGGCTCATTGCCTTGATCCCCGGAGTAATGGATGGACAGAGAAGAGCACATCCACAGGACAATTTATTCCATCCTGACGTGGGTGTCTGGGTTAGATAAGATTAATTGTCCTCTGGAGGTGCCTGTTTCTCTTATTTTAAAAGAAGCCTAGTTGACCAGCTTAGCTTTGATGCCTGCCCTTTAAAGTGAGATGAATCCCATCTACTGTGACTTGAAAAACATTTTTAAAAAGTCTAAAAGGAAAAATTTCTCCTTAAAACTTACTGTTGGAGAGGCTGTAGTAAGGCTTGAATCCTAGAGACTTCATCACAGTACAGACTGTCAATTTGTATGATTATCCATAGGATATTTATCTATCTGTGCTGCTGTCTACATAAATTACAATTAGTTTTGTTCTACCAGTTCTATTTTACTTATATCTAGTATTACTTAATTTACATTGTTAGTATTTCTCCTTCAGCTAATAATTTGGTAGACAATATAAATTCTTATCTAAAACTGCATGATGCACTACACAACCTTTGGCTGAAAATGAAGGAATGCGTTTTCAAGGAGTTATTTCAAAACTGGAATAACACTCAGAATAACATAGTTCCTTCATCCGTTCCATTTCTTGCAGGAACTTCATTATCAAAGAGGCTTTTTGCATTCCAACAATTAATAGATATAATTAATATTGTCACTGTTATTTGTCATATTAGATGCTTCCATGTAGATGGGCTTTTCATGCACATATGCAGGTGTAATTTGAGGCACAGTTAATTCCTTTACAATCTAGCAACATCTTTGCTTTTACCTTTCTCTAGTAGCTGAAGATATATATATATATGCACATATGTAGATATGTATATGGTATAGTTGTTTCTCGAGGGTCAGTTATAACTGGTCCAGTATGATGTAGTTATTTACTTTTACCGTCTGTGTACATGTTCTTGTGAAATCAGAAGAAAATCTGTCAGGAATGGATATAATAACAGTCTGAGCATGCATGCACTTTGTGCCTAGAAGGTTATAGCTCATTCTCTCTGAGCTCACTTCTTGTTTTCTTGTCCTCCACCTTGGTTGTGTGTCTCCTCCAAACCTGCACAAGCATCATGACTAGCTTATCTATATACATCTTTGTCAGGAGTTTTTCCAGTTCCTGACCCAAGAGATTTTTGGGAAGGATGTTCTTGAGACAGCTAAGTTCAAAGATTGCTCCTTTTTATTTGTTTAATCTATTTTGGATTTTTTTTTATGTCTTGGCTGCAGAAGACTTCTTCATGCAGTTCATTCTTTCTACTTGACCACACAACAAGTCCATTCCAGCCCTTAGTGGTGAGCACGTTCCTGCAGGATAAAAACGCAATAGTGTTTAGCTGGCCCTGCTAATGAACACAAGTATGTGGCAGAGGCAGCAGTGATGAGTTTCAAGTTGCTGGAGGTGACGACTTTAGAGACTCACACTTGGGCACAGAGGGAAGATCAGAAATTACAAAAGGTTGTTGAGAAGGTGTCTATCTCTTTCATGCCTAATTCAAAGATTTTGCCCAAATGGATGTGTGGTTAAAAAAAAAAAAAAAAGAGTTCTTCCAGGTCCCTCTTGTGTCTAGATCACTTGTGTTTCTTCAAATGTGTTCTTTGGGTTTTGTCTTCTCAAATAGCTAAAGTTAATTGGATTTCAGAGAATAAACAGAATGAAATGTGCTCAACCCTTAACCTTCTTTCCCTTCCTACCTCTCATATAGGTTATGCCCATTATTGTTAACTGGCTTTCAGAGAAACATCCCCTTAGAAATGGAATTACATACCAGGTTGTATTCAATGTCATTTGCAATTCATCTGGCTTGTTTTACTTGTTATTTGTGCTTGCGTAATGTGATTTAAGTATTTCAAAATTCCTTTCCCTATTTTTAGATTTTTCTTATTCTGTAGCATCTCAGAAAGACATAAACTTGAAATGAAATTTCTGCCCCCCTCTCTTTATTCTAAATTCTCTCATTGAGAGTTCTCCTACCAAGATTAATCTTAAAATACCTAATCCAGAAAGAAGCATCCGTCACCAGGGACGTCAGCCGCGATGTCAAGTAGCTTCTTCCTCTGCTCGCAGACTTTAGTGAGAATCTTTTCATTTGATAAACCAAAGTCAAGGCCCAACTGAAGGTGGCCATTTGAGTTCTCTTTTTAATGCTGCTGTATGCAAGGCAGGTGCCTAGAGGACAATTTCCCCCCTTCCAAGACATTTTTTTTGAGAGATGTTATGTGACTTACTCCGTGGAATTAAGTGCTTTTCTCCCTCCATTGGTAATAAAGATGTCTAGCTTAATACCAGATAACTACCTTTTAAATATCTAAGGTTGTGAAATCAGCTGCAGTATTATATTACATGGAACACATACTTACACCTTACAAACTTACATACACCCTTACCCAATTTGCCGCACCCAATGATTTCTGAGCAAGATGTATTGCTAAACTTGATCTGGGCTGCAGTGACATTTTAAGTTGCCAGCAGCTCTGGTATGGCAGCAGCTGTTTGAGTGCAAATTCCAAATGATACCCTCAACTCAGGAGTTTTAGCCCCAAAGAACATTTATCACGTCCAGATATATTGTAATATGCTCACTATGAAGATTCAGAAAGTTTTCACTTCTGAGCCAAACTCAGGAACATGAGCTCTTTTCCTTGTCAGAGTGAGAAATGTGAAGGAAGATCCGCTCTCCCGAGGATCACTGTGTGGTGCAGGGTGAGGGTGAGAGGGTTGTCTAGAGCAGGAGCCGCACGTGCCTGTCTGCATTGCCCTCGGCATCAGTCTCACTCTACACTGCTAAAAACGGAGACCAGCCAGCTAAAAAAAGCCCCTAAACTGAGTGCCTAAATTTAGATACTGTCAATACAGCAGCACAGCTGAACTTAAGTTTTGACAGTGAATGGATTCATCAATTTGTGTTTCCGTTCCGAAATTGCCCCTGATTTACGATCTGAGGATACAAACATTGTGATTATGTGGGCCTTCCTTCTGATGCCGCTTGCCTGAAGATGCTGGTCTAGAACCATTTACGTCAAGGGAGAATTTTGCCTGTAGTCTTTAAAGAAGCCTAAAGACTATTTATGAAAAAAATCATTTAAAATAGACTTCCCTCCCACCATTTTTATGCCTAAGAAACTTCTTACTCTTCAAGAGCTGTGGGTATTTTAAAAATAGCCTGGTGGTAATATATTCCATGTGTACTTGGGATCAAATGCAATTTCTTCTTGGAGATTTAGAAGCAATTATTTTATCCAGGCTCTTTCCCCCTTTAGCCATCTTAACAATGCCCAAGGTTACTTTAGACCAACATTGATAAAATTCATTCTCTGATTAAAAAATAAAGTCTGATATCAAAACTCTATGTACACTGTAGGCTCCCATTGTTATAGAGTCCGTATTGTCTTGGGTTCATAGGCTGGGGTCTCTTCGATATTAAATTACATTGCGGCTTGGTATACTCTTTTCCTCTCTGCATTTTCAAATGTGTTCATATGTGATCATTTTGTAGATGTCATTTGAATACCAAGATGTTTCAAATCCCTATGAGAGAAGTGGATGCCGGGTATACAGTTATTAATCAAAGACTTCTTTTAAAGTTTTGGGGCTGTTAGGAAAGAAATCAGTAATTGCTGTGGAATCATCTCTACTTGAAAATATCTAAAGATATACCACTATCAGTTATTGTTGTTATATTTATAAAGGAAAACATATAGTGTCTAGAAAGAGCTAGACTTTGTGTACAGAGACACTTACACACACATCATAGCAGATTTACCGTGAAGTTAGGCTGTGTTGATGGGAAATGGAGACTTCACTTTGCTGAAGACTATGCATGGAGTTTATGGCAAAACTGATAACAGAGCTCTGATATTTCAGACATGGTATTATCTACTTCTGATGTAATAGTCTGGGCTAAAGTATACTGCAGCAAATAGATGTAAGTTTTGTGCATCAAAGGTGGGATTCTTTTTACTAGTATTTCATGTGTGTGCGTGCCAAAGTCTGAATATACAAAAGAATAATAATGGTCCGAAGTAAAAATTAGCAAATAGGAGGAAGGGTCTGAAAGTGTCTGCTGGGCCAGGTGCTGCTTGTCTGACTGTGCAGTAGGAGCCTGCAGAAAGCCCAAGGGACCAAAGTGCTCCTTAGGGAAGGAGAGTGCGTGCTGGAGGAGGATGCTGGAGAAACACAAGCAGTTTTCACCACGCAAAAGGGCAGAGGAAAGCGAGCAAGGAGCAGTGACAGCAGGAGACTGAGAAGCACTAATCACTGCTAAATCACTAGAAGATGTCCCCACTAAGCAGAATTGCCACCCCTGCTAACCAGCAGCCATTGACGTTAAATATTGTAGAGCCGAGCTCGGTTCTCTCGCAGGCGTGCTGATTAAAAATGCCCTGATGAAATGGTGTGTTCTGCAAGAAGTGGTACTTAGTATTTTGTCTTCATAATACTTTAAATTGCACTGTATCCCCACAAGGTATATTGCCATTCTCCATTAAAAACTGGGCAGCTGACTTTCAGAAGTGCAGAACAGCTGCAATACTCAGTTGACTTCAGTTTGCATTCGTGGATGTGCAGAAATTCAGAAAAGAGACCCTGAGTTTTCATTGCTTGCTAGGTAATAACAAATTACTTTTCCCTATTCCACCTGTTTTTGAACCCTGCCAATGTCTCTAAGTCACTCTTAATGCTTCTTGCCTAACATACATTAAAGTTATATGATAGGCTAGAAAGTGTTCCTCCCTCATCAGTGTGGGATATTATGGTTCATTTTTTTTGATCATACTGATTTACGATTTCACAGCAGTAGTTCCATTAAAGTCTGGAATGGGATTCAACATCATAAAAGCACAGTGTTTACAATTCCTTTTACTTTAGGACATTTTTATAAAGTAGTAGAATTGAAAATATGTTTTGCAGTCAAGAAAAAATATCTGGTCAAATATTGAAAAAAAAATGTATAAAAAAAACATCACTGGTGATTTTAGAAATATGTTTCTGAAGAGGGGAGAGGAATAAGAGAGTTTTCCTTTTCCTTTCCTACTGCCCCAAACGACAGTGATGCGCTCTGCACATCTACAGGCATCACATAGCCCCTCCTGCTCTGATTTTTCAGGCACCACTGGCCCAGCATCCAACGTCCAGTCATTAAATGCTACAACACCACCCCCAAAATAGAAAAGAAACTGTCAAATAACTGGCTTTACCTCCAGACTTGCTAATACTAGTTGGTTTGAAGGGTTGTCCTCAGCTCTCTGTGCAAACATTGCCAAGCCAGCGTAGCCGAGGAGCCTTTAGGAAGATCCCAGGAAGGAGACAGTGGGGACACATGGACTTGGGGAATAGTCCAGGTGGATAACGCTCTTGATAAAGAAGCTTTAATGTTCAGTCTATTATCCTACAGCTAGGGAAATGTTGGAACACAGGTTTCCCCATGGAAATTCTTGCATGAGCAGAGGAGATCCCCCCTGCTTGCGGTGTCCTTCGCTGCTCATGTAGAGTAACCATTTCTTCCCTGATGTCCCCCAGTTGTGGCTGTATTGGTGGCTGACACTTCGCTCTTCTGAGTTTTTATCAGATTTTATCTCAGCCTTTCTTTTAAGCTGCAGATCTTTGGAATGGGAATTTGTGTTTGTCTTTTGCAGCCCCAGAGACACTCTCCTTTCTTACCAATTCAGATGAGGTTTATAAGCTGTACTGTCAGCAAAGCGAATGCGACATATCAGCCTCTCTTGAGGAATTCCTGGAGATGAGGGGAAGTTTGCCCTGCTGTCGCCTTGCAAGCCTTGCAATCTTCTCCGATGTGCAGGAGGGAGCGGATAGGAGTGTGGAAGGATGGGAAAAGCAATTTATGAGAGGGTTAGGCAGGATTTACCCAAGAAACTGGCTATAGACGTGCTAAAAGGGACATCTAGGCGGTTAATGCCACTCAAATGGTACAAAACCCCTCCCCTAAACAGGCCAAGAGAAACCGCACAAACCCAAAGCTGTATTAGCAGCCCTAAGAAAGAGCTTTCTCTGAAGCCCTGTGTTTTGTTCCTCCTGAATCCATAGAGATCCCCCTGAGTCTTCCAAAGAGAGAGGGCACTGGCACAGTAGTGGAAAACATCCCTCATCCTCCCCTTCTCTTGCTGTAGTTTGACTAAATCTCAGTGTTGCACGGAGAAGGAAGGCTGCTGCAGGAAGAGGAGTGCTGGAAATCAATATTTGATCAGATCTCTTTGTGTTTATTGACATAAAAGAATATTTCATAGAATCACTGGGGTTGCAACAGACCTTGGGAGATCATCTACAGGCAGCTTAATGTCAGTAAGTGTTTTCTAATCCGATTGGCACTTTTTTATATACAGAGATGGTCAAAAGGTACTTCTGCCTCCAGGCAATGATGCCAGCTACAGAGAAATCTGAGAGAGCTGCTTTAGTGCCGGCTCACTGGGATGCTCCCCGGTCCAGCTAGGGCCTGCTGGCTGGTGGGTTGGCACACAGTATCCAAAACGGTTTGATAGCTCCATTTCTGGGATGTTATGTGAAATCCCTGTATCGTACATAGCAAAATTCCCTGCCTTAATTCTGGGGTTTGTCCTCAAGGTGGTTAGTGATGCAGAGAACAATTTCTTGCCCAGTGAATCAAAGTAAAATAAGAGGTTTTCTCTGTGATACTGGTAAAATGGGCACTAGCTTCAAGGTGGCTCTCATCACTTCATTTTAGCAAGACCTTTCTTCATCTCCGGAATTCATATGCAGCCAGTGTTTCCAGGTTGCAAACACTCAGTTCAGTTCGTGGAAGTTTGATAAACATATTCTACTCTTGCAAGGAATGATTTTCATTATTTATTTATCCCAGTCAGCTGGAGATCCTGCTCCACGAGAGTGCGATGCGCCTGCCCCCCCACCATGTTTTTGCTATTTTGAGGATTTATTGATATGCAGAGTTTGCAGGTGGCTAAGAAGGTGACTCATGGAGAATGTGGTTTGTGCCTCCAGCAAAGCCTGACAGCTCCAAAACTGTCTTTGATGGTGTCTGATCATAGGGATTCTCGACCCTGTAGCTGTTGTTGTTGCCTTATGACCTTGAGTATTAGCATGGACATTTGAATTTCTGTTGGTCCTGCAAACCCATTGCTCCTACTTGGAGTGATGATCTCTATTTTGAGATCCAACATTCGCCAGCATTAAAAAAAAAATCATTAGAGAATCTATTCTTTTTAGGGATGTATAACGTTTCTAGTCAGCATGGATTCACCAAGGGGAAATCATGCTTGACTAATCTGATAGCCTTCTATGATGGGATGACCGGCTGG
>JAWLRI010000763.1:3942537-3974284 GCA_034781795.1 Crypturellus tataupa
TGCTCTAGGTGGCCCTGCGTGTGCAGGGGGGTTGGACTAGATGACCTCTAGAGATCCCTTCCAACCTTAGGCATTCTGTGATTCTATGATTCTCATGAGTGTGATGTGTGTGTGCTTATACGTAATAGACAATTATTACAGATAGTCCTTCTGTAACATCTAGTCATATTCTAGACATATTTCTCTATAAATATGTCACCTATTTTTCTCTAAATATATCTTCTCTGCAGTCAAAGAGGCTCTGCCACCTTGGGTAGAAATATCCAATCTAGTTTTAAACTTTCTGGAGTACCTGTCACTATGAGATTGGCTGCAGCAGAACGGATCTCGGAGCGAGCTGGAAAACCTGCTTGTGCCAGTGTGTTTCCTCCAGCATGTAACGAATTACACTGTCCTTATGCTGTTGAGAAAGGGGAAGAAAACCTCTCTGCTTGCTATCACTGCGTGTTTGCTATCGAGCATTGCTACAGATAGGTGATTTACATAACCCCATTCACACCCCACGGAGCTGAAAACTAGTTTATCATTGCATCCGAAATGCCTATGTGGGTGCTGGGGAGAGCGGGAAAGGGCCGGTGCTGGAAACAAAGGGAAAGGCGACAAACAGTCTAAGCTTTGAATGGGAAAATGCCAGATGATAACGGAATATTGCAAGTTTTGTGAACGCTGCTTTTATACCACTTGTTTAATATTGGTGAATGGAATAGATAAGCATTCGTGGCAGAGCAGAGATGAGAAGGAAAGAAGTAGGAAGGGAAAAGTGCAGGCTTGAGGAAGCAGAAAGCTGAGATTATATAACGTATAGACGCGTGTTAAAAGACCACGATGGTTACTGAAAACCGCCTTGTGTGGGGATTTTCATGGGGTTTTCCTTCCTTCGGCGCAGGCTGCGAGTGCCCGTGGCTGCCAGGCATGCACGGTGCATCCAAAATGTCTGACACGGCTCTTGCTGCACAGAGGCTGCTTTGGAGGAGGGGAGGTTCTCTTCAATTCGCTGAACAAATGTGTTAAAGAACTAAAACGTGATGGGTTTGTCTTGCATCAGAACTGCAGGGAGATCACATTTTTTCCCCCTTTCATGTCATCAGCGTGTTTTCTTTATTCGTGTAGCAGTAGGTGTCATTTTTCTTTAATTATGCCCAGCTATCATATGTTGCTTTTATTTGTTGAGGATGTTGGTTTCAGGGAAAATAATTTAGATTGTTCCATTTTTCAGGCAACAATGCACTAAATCCTGTGCTTACAAATTGCAATTAGATAAGAATTCTTCTTTCTACAATCAAGTGTGGCAGTTTCTTACTGGAAAGTAATGATGAATCAAACTTATAGTGTAAAATGGGAAGATCAAAGCAGTCAAAGAAAATGTAATGAAGAAAATACACTTTTATGGCTTGGCATTTTAAATGTCCCCTGTTATATATCACTGTGGCAGCATACAATAGTGTAAGTCTGTCTTTGGGAATGAATACAGATTAGTGCAGCCTCATTTCTGTGTCAGAATTTACTTCTCACCATGTTGATATTTCTTCCCACACCCCCTACATATTCCTCTCCTCCCACTCCCCGAACTTAAAAGTGCTTTAAACATGTTTAGCCTGTCAACAAGCTTTTGCTAAAGGGTTTTGTAGCCTTTAGTAATAACTTCTAATTTACGTGACTAATTATCCCGGGATAAATAGAGATGAGGTGCTTTAGGATAAGGCTAATCTGCATGTCTGCTGGAAGCTTGAATAGTGCATTTTGTAAAGATACAAAACTCAGCAATTCAATAAAATTAAGGTTGTGACAAAAAGCAGGCACATTCAGAAGGAAGGCAAACACTTCTCCTCCTAAGGTGCTCTGGTTGGATGCAAGAAGGATGCCAGTGGCACAGCATGGAAAGAAGACTCAGCCTGGAGACTCCTGAGTTTCCTTGGTTCTATACAGAAACTCAAAGAGATTTTACTTGTATTGTTTGCATAGATATGTTGAAATACCGATTTGCTTCGTGATTCGCCTGTATTCATCATCCTTCTTGTCCCAGTTGTGTTCTCCTACTTGTTAGGACATAGAGTTTACCTGTATCTCACAGTCTCACCCCATATTAGGCTACAGGATATATGTAATTATGTAAAAAAGATATGTTATGCCGTGTAGGACAATCTCAGGACAGTGAACTTGCAGTCTAACTTCTGCAATACTTTACCCCACACAGAATAAACTTATACCCCCGATACAGGGAAAGAACAAAAAAAAAAGGAAGAGATTTGGCTGAGCTGAGGGGGCAGTTTTCAGAAGGGCTCTTATATTTACAGCTTGATCTCTACAACTCTGTGCAAAGCAATAGATAGGTAATTTAAGATGTTCAATTTCACGTTCAATGGTGATTTTAAGGTGTCCCCCTTCTAAGGAGCATCTCATTTCTTGGTCTGAGATGCTGAAAAGGTTAGACTTCCAGGATCTACAAAGTGGAAAAATAAGACTCTTTTTTAGGTGTATGCTCAAAACATCACTACTTGCATGAATTGCCTTCGAAAACATGATGTCTAACTCTTTTAGGAGCTTACAGTGCAGTGCTTAAGACATCTTGAGCTAACTTGCCCAGAGCAGGGAGAATGACAGATTACTCAATTCCCATTTCAATTACTTAACCACAGGATCATCATTCTACTTCAGTCAAATTGTGGTATATTGATTTCTGTTGTGACTCAAAAGATTTTAATTTTTAATAAAAAGTTAGCATGATATTCTCTTTATGTATATAAATCCAGAATAATCTGCCTTTTGCAGACAGGGTGGTTAAATTGAAACGCCCCGTAATACCTATAATGTTTATAAAGAGCTTTCCCTGAGTTCACGTAACTGGTACCCCCTTGCTTATCTTCCCCGCAGGACGGCAGCAATGCAAAAGCCTTTGAGGCAGAGATGAGAGAATTGTAACATAATGAACTTTTAAATTTCAATAACCTTTAGCAAAAACTGCTAAAAAGCTCCCATGATATAGTCAGAGCTTCCGAATATCAGCTGGTGCATATTACAAGGAGTAAAGGAAAAAAATAACCAAAGCTTTTCACTCTTTCCAGGCAAATTAATGTTAATAGGTTTTTATACTGGTAAGTACTAAGGAACTTGCCACAAATAACTTGTCAGGTCAGTTTATTGTTCCCAAACTCCATTTTTTGAGATACCATGAGGAAACAACCCAGGTGATGAGGTTTCCCATGCAAACCCCACCCTGGTGCCCGCTGAGACCCCGTGTACTGAGTTTGCTAATGCAATCAGGGTTTGGGGCAGCACTGCATGCCCCAATTTTAAGCATTTCTTAGAACCCTGGGTCCAGCTACAAGATTTTATACCAGAAAACCCAATAGTGAAACAGTTTTCTCGCTGCTTCTCCATCTGATGGCTTCACTCTAATGCTGAGCGTCCTTGGAAGAGCCGCAAAATCCAAACTAGTCTTTGCGTTAAAGGGAAATTTCTTGGGGATCCTCTGTACTTTCTGGGACACTTCCTAAGGGACTGACAGTGAAGAACCACGCTCCACGCCTGTGTTTTGTCCTCTGTGACCTAGTTTCTTGACGAAACCTTTGATTTTTATTCAAGCCCATTTCAAGTTGCCCCTGTTGCTGGCTACTCTTCTTCAGCCCTGTAACTCTCAGCGCCCAGCAAGGTCTTGGGGGAATTTGGAGATCTGAGTTGTCCTTTTGCTCCAAGGTCTCTGCAGAAAATGATCTAAGCAGCACTGCAAGAGGAGCAGCCTCTTCTATATCAGTAAATTAAGTCATTTGTGCAGGTGAGTTATCCTTTAAAATACAATAAAGTAAGGCCAGTCTGAGTTATTGATGTGGAGGTTTGCGGTTCTGAGAGCAAAGAACCTTGCGACAAGCTTTATGGTGATGGTGTGTGAAGCTTATTTTTGTTGCCAAGAGAGGGAGCCCTCACAGAGTTATAGATGCTCTTAGCCACATTATTGCTTCTGTCATCTGCTCTTAAAAAAAAAAAAATCTGAATTTAGGAGAGCGTGCTTTTCATACCAAAATTAGGACCTCTTTGGTTTAGTAAAAAGGAAGTTTGTGGCCCAAATAATGTGAACACTGAGTTTTCTGATACACTGCCCTTCTTGGGGTAATGATCTCAGACAACAGGGAAATGAAGTAAGATTTCGTTTTAGAGTTATAAACCTGACTGATCTTATTGAGCCCATGACGTAGTGTTGATTAAAAAATATATTTTATCCTTTCAGGGCTGGAAATAGCAATCCTGCCAAAATGGGCATGGGCTGGGTACTGAATGCATTTTTAAAAATACATGATTTTGGTTGTTTATTATCTAATTTGGGTGCCGTGTTGCCTTCTGTTTATGGAAGCAGTCAGCAGCAAAACCTTGTGTGTTTGTGGTATTCCGTTCAGCTCTTGACAATCTCATTTTTTTTGTTTGTTTGGTTGTTTTGTTTTGTTTTGTTTTCCAAAAAGACAGTGTTGAGGAGGGTGAGCGGTGTCGCCAGTTTGTCTGGGGCTGTAGAGGTGAATTACTGCTGATCTGATTTGCGATCACTTGTGTGGAGTCTCTCAGTGGATATTGGAGGGGCTTTGAAAATTATGCAGCTTTTCCCTGATTTTAGTATTGCTGGATTAGGTTCAAAGCAGGGAGAAAATGGAGGGACCTCTCTTGCTGCTAATCTTTGGGGGAAAGCCTTTGTCACGGTGCTTTTCCAGAGCAGACGGCCACATATAATAAGTTTACCGGAGAGACTCGGTGAGGGTTGATTCAGAGTTCACCCTTGCCACTTTCTGAGCTTGAACTGGCTGGAGGAAATTCTGACCGAGAGAAATTGCAGGTGTTTTAGCTGGTCACTGCCATCGTTTCTGAACCTGTACCGGTCCCTAGACTAGTAGTTACCTTTTGAAGAATTTGTTTTCAGCCTAATGGTCTCTATCGCTCTGTGTCTCAAAATATTCCGTTTGGAATTTTCTTTGTTTTTCACCGTAGCGCTCTCGTCCGTTGGGAAGTAGTGTGAATGACTGTGACAGCCTGGCAGTTCTTATCTCCCCAAAATCAAAGCCAAACTTACAAAATCACTTAACTTCATGGGAGTTCAAAGCCAGTAATTGGGCAGTGGGATTTAAAAAAAAATTCTTCCGTTTGATCATTTGAATTCTTTTACCTTAATGTTTTAAATGTAAATTCTGAAGCACTGAGCTGACTTCTCTTAGAAGAACTTCGATGTCTCTGACCAGATCCTCAAAAATACGTTAGCACTTGGAAGGCAGCTGGGTGCCTAATTCCCTCCTAGGTCAGCTGTTCTGGAAAACGTCACTTTATATTCATAGCTCTTGGCACGACTGGAGCTTTATATAGCAGAATTGATGCATCAGAGTAAAAATCAGTTCAGAAGCACATATTGATGATTCACTGTTAATAGGTGTTGTGTGAAGATTGCTATGTGATTATTGTATCATAATAGCAGAAAGATTCAGAATATATGCAAGGAGTAGATGGGCTAAGACGGGAAAGGTTCCATTTAGATGATGGTTTTTCTTCCTCTTTTCCATTGTATTCTTGTTGTCTTTTTGAGCACTATTAGTATTCTCGATGCTCTGCTGAAACATACGGGAGACTTAGGGCAAGAGCTAAGTCAGTTGCAATCAAGGAATGAGATAGAAAAGAAAAATCAACCCTAAAATAATTCCACGCATTTTATTTAAAAGAAGAAAATTCAGAGTTAAGACTGAAATGGCCAAAATGGGTGTTTCTGACATTTTATGGATGTTCTGCATAGGTAGTGTGCCTCCAAATATTGGATGCTCCTATATACCATATGTGCTGCAATTCCTAAGCAATACAGCAGATGTTTTAGGTGATCAATTCAGAGCTCACTGGCTTTGTTTAGTTCTCCTCATTCCCAATTTTATATGATGTGAATGTGCCTGTCATCATAAGTAGAGGAATAGTTCCGTATTTAAAAATCTGTGCATAATTCAGGGTTGACACAGTAGCAATACTAAAACACTCCCCAGCCTAGCAAATGTAGTGCTCCTCAGAACTCAAAAACGCTCCTATTAGAGAAAGTCATGGCCAGTAAAAATAAGCTTTGTGTGGCGTGAATCAAAACTTACCCATTTTTTGGAGCCTGGGTTTATTGTGGAAGGTGGATGAAAGCTGACAGATCTGATTTCTTTGCTGATCAGAGGGCCAGGCAAGACTGTTTGTTTGTTTATTTGTTTTAAGGAAAAGTTTTATCGTATTTGTGTGCAATGTCCTCCAAATTCAGCTACTTAATGTAACCTTTTTATCTTCCATTCTCCTCTTTACACTTTCTTCTCTGATGCCCCTTATGCAGAAGATGGTTTCCAGCTCCTGGGGTGCAGAGAACCTCTTCTACCCCAATTCAACTCAGCTCCCAATTCGCAGCCTCTGGGCCTGCCACTGAGCTGCATTGCGAAAGAAAAACCCCTTCTCTGCCCTCAGTGCCCAAAAGAAAAATTTAAACTCACTGGGAGCAGGAGTGAATCTGACACCTAATTTTACCACTATAAATTGGAACATTTACATTTGTGTTGGTCTTAAAAGAAAAAAAAAATCCTGAAATATAGCTATCTGACATAATAGAGTTCAGGGAAAGAACAAGGATAAATTTTCCTCATACGTTCACCTATGGAAACTTTGTTGACTTTTCCTGCAGCTGTGAAATTGCTTTGAAATGATGGACTGGTGCTTCCTCCGGAGTTACTCCTGATACACGGGAGCTGTTTTGCTAACTGCAAAATATGCACTCTTTGGGGACACAAAATGCTTTTCAAAATACCGAACAGTAAACTTTACTGTTGATGTCTAGGGACTAAATTTTTAAGGCTAATATTCAGTGAATGTTTGGACTGCGCTGGTTTGGGTGTCTTGGATTTCTTCTAATAGCTAAAGATTGTAAATAACAACATTGGAAACTGTGTAAATGCAGAACTGCATTTTTGTGAAAATTTGAGGTCTCAGAGTGGCTCACAAATCATAAGTGAGCATTGAAGTTATCCAGATAAACATATATCCTGTTTAACACAGTGAAAAACTGCTTGGTGGCAGACACATGGCGTGTATATTTACTGCTTTCCTGGTTAAATGTTCATTACATGCACATGAATAAATCTCCACTTTTCTCTTTCAAAACTATGACTCTGTGAGACACTGTCTGCCTTTAATACCTGCTTGGGCAAGAAGCGGCTGAACCCTGAAGCAATGGCAACTACGAGGCAAAATCACAGAGTTTCAGTACAAAAACTGGTCAACGCGGCATTGGGTCCCTTCTCCTTTGCAGAGAAGACGATGAGTCTTCTGCTCGCTTTGAAGAGGGTTTTGCTGAGTGAAATGATGCAACCTGGAAAAACTAATGGGATGCTGTGTGCTTTCCAAAACAGGCTTTCCAAAACTGGCTGTGATGCAGATTTTTCATAACCATTCGTTCTGTGTTGTTTAGCCTCTAGATCTGTATCAGATAGGAGGTCCCTAATGAATTGCCTATAGAGCGACTGTAAAAAGTGATAATTGGAAACAGCTAGCAACTAGGCCAATGGAAAGAGGATTTTCGACCTCTTATCTATCTTTACTGTACAAGGCAAACGTCATTCCCTATTTTATTAGCCAGAATAACCTGACACCTGATTAAAGAGTGGAACAAAACAGTAATATATATGGGTGGCCTCATCCTCTTAAGCAGCTCGCCATTCAAGGCTGCTCTAGATAATTTTGCTCGTGGTAATTCTGCTGAGCCAAACTTTTATTTTCCCCTTGAAATTAATATTAACATGACAACAGCTATCCTCAACAACCATAAATAAAAATGCCTCCGGGAATTCTCAGGGAGGTCCCACCTGCATGGAGCTGGCTCCAAATACCAACTCGCTGTGATTCAATATGTTCAGTTATAGGACTTGAGCAATGATCGGAGCATATTCAGTATAAAACTACTAACAAATTGCCTTTGAAATTAGAAATGAGAAACTGTGAGTCTACTTGGAAAGTGAGGTTGTTCTTTTTTTACCCCTGAGATAGCTCGCCCTCATTGCCTCCATTTGACTTCTCCAGACAACGCTTTCACTGTCAGCAATTAAATATGCAGGTTTTTTAAAGAATGGCAACTGGAATCTTCTAAACTGCTTGTTGAATGAATTTGACAAGCAGCAGCAGCACGGTTGGAAAAAAAAAAAAACTTTTTTTTTTTTTTCTTTTAAGCACAAGGAAAACTAACTCATTGCTGTGGATTGTGAAAGGAAACAGACCCAAACTGAAATTAGATGATAAGCTTTAAATTAGATGAGACCACGGTAGTGGGACGTAGAACTGTATATATTTGTTCAAGCACACTAGATTCGAGTCTAACTTTTCGCTCTTATTTTGAGCATATCGTCTTGAAATATATAGTAAACTAGGAACTCCGCACAGGGTATGGGGAAAGGTTGTAAGACAAAATAATCTTCCTAAACTAAAACATGGTAACACTTAACCTCCGTCCTCCACTCTGTTGGTCCCTGCTTGCAGTGTGAGGCCCTGGCTGTAGCTCCTCCTCAACAGCAGCAGCAGGGCTTGGAGGGATGGAGTTAGCTGCCCCCTTGCTGCAAAAGGAAAAATACTGATTTATATTCCATCGGTTGTGCACGCCTTAGGAATGGGATGTTTCTGATCTATTGATTTGCATTGCAGTAATGTTAATTATTTGAAAATGTGGATGAAATAGCACTTCAACTGAATGGATGAAATGAGGGAAGAAGGAAGGATATAAGAAAAGGGAATGTGCCTGGAGTGCAGGGCCTGTGCATTTAGAGATGAAGAATGAAAACTGAAATCCTCCAGCCTAGTGTATTGGAAATCGGTTTCATTGATTCCTCTTGTGCTGATTTCCTTTGGTTCCTCAAAGTGATGCTTCCTTAAGTAGGAAACATGTATTCTGCCGTGTTCGGTTAGTGACGCGGTGCTGGCATGGTCCAGAGGGACAGAACTTCCAAGGGCTGGGATGGGTGATAACGGAGCATTTGCCAGGTTTTCTGCAGCATCTACATCATGTAGCTTACTGTGGAACATGTAGGAAGATTTCTAAGCATTTCCCTTGTTCTAAACAGCATGGGAGCGTATAGACACACCTAGGGACATACATACCTGCATATAGGAGTGTTTGCATGTGTCTGTGAGTGTGTACGTGCGTTCATTGAAAAATATAGTTGGTGTAATTGCAAGAATAACTTTCGAAAAAGAATAATTCTTTTCCTTTTGAATGCTTGGAGCTGTAGGTGCAAGATGGCTATTAGCTTTATGGCATAAAGTTGATGGCTCACTTGTAGGAAATCACTGAAGAAGGATCAGTTCTTGGAGATGACATAGACTGTAGATCTCATGTACAGCATTTTCCACGTATGAACTACTCTGAGTGTTTATTCTGCTCTGTGCTATACAGAAAGTCCAGTTATTCATGGCTTTTGGGAAAAGTTTGGATTACTTTTAGAGCTGAAGGAAACTCTGCTGAATATTTAAGTTTCTGAGATACTGAATATGTGAGGTATTTGAATAGGAGATACCAGAAAAGCAATGGCTTTCTTCTAAATAAAACGTTATGCGCTACCACTGAATACGAGGCACTCAGTTGCCTTTTAACATTGTCATCTTGGAGTTAAAAGAGAATCTATTTTGGATGCTTGCTGGTGTTGCAGAATACCATCAGCTACTAAAGCTGCAATCTGGAGATTCCTGTGCTGTGTTCTCCCACCTCTCGCCTGCGTCTCTGGCAAACTCCAATACGTTAGCGGAAAATAAGTCCTATGATAACAAACACAATCAGATAATTCACACAAAATCAGAAGCCTGGGCAGGGAGCTCTTGGAGGGGGAAGGAGGGAGGAGAGAGGCTCTGGGGAATCAGAATGGCAACTGAGAGGAGTTGCCTTCTCTCATGTTTATTTCCATGCTGCTGCTGGATCGTAGGGCCTTTTTAACACACATTCCGTAGGTTTTATGCATGAAAATGCAATCATTTTGGGGAAATTTTATATTCAGAAGCAATTCTACTCTTGTGCTGCATCTTTTATATGTCTTTTTCTTCCTTGCATTTGTATTGCTCTCCTTATGGTGTGAAACCACAGGAGTCCTGTTCCGTAAAAGTTTATCAAAGACGCGTTTCCTTTGACTGGACCCAGGTGTATTAGGAAGTGGATCCTGTCAGTGCTGTAATTCAGAGCTTTGTTTTCCCGTTAGCCACGGTCCTGATCAGCATGTTAATGCAGAAGGAACGCGGGCGAGAGCTGCTCCACAACCAAGCATCAAACTTATACAGAGAGGGAAACCTCTAGCAAAAATGTCTCATGCTGCAAAACTCATCTTGTCCTTCCAGGTGACTCCCTCAAACTTCTGTTTTTTTTTCTGTTTTCATAGTTTTTTTTCTTTTTTTCAAGATGATTGGTATTTTGTTTGAACCCATGCTAATGGTCTTGCCGCTTATACCAGCTGTTTGAAAACCGTGACCTCTTTTTTAAAATTAAGTACTAATTTCATGGAGAGGGCAGGACAAATGCTACAGCTTGATAGTTGAGCTACTCACATAAATGTTGGATTTGGGGCTTAAGTCCCAGCTTCAATAAATATTTAGTTATTCATACATAGCAAAAGAAGGATCAGCAGCAATGATCTGACCAGAGCACTCAGCTGGGGTGAAAGCAGCTGAAGTTGGAGCTCCTGATCCAGACGGACACTTGAACCGCTTGGTTTCTGCCTCCTTTAGGACATGATCACAGTCCGTCTGCAACTGCGGGTTTAGTTCTAAAATTGCATATGTTGGGGTTAATCTATCTTGGCTGTTATCTAAAACAACATATAAACAGTGGCTAGTTAGTCGATATCCTATTTACTGGTATAGGTAGATATGCTTTGTTTCTAATTAAACATTCATTGAACAGTGTTTCTCACCTCCCCACCAAATGGTGGACACTCAAAGATCATAATTACTTTCACAAATCTGTTCTTTTTTTTCTGACCAAATGCCTCTCCTTTCCTTAGTAATACTTAATGCAAGGTTTATATTCACCACTAAAAAATAGCTGTGCAATATCTCAGAAGCAACCTGCATCTGGTATAGATTTTTGTTGTTAATGGCACTGTGTGGGGTCTGTATAGTTTTCCTGTCCTTGTTTACTCTTTTTTTTTTTTTTTTTCAAAATAAATAGAATTTAAAGAGACGAGTTTATTAGCTCCTGCTGCTTACTGTGTGCTTTAAGACGTAATCCTCTGTTTGTGGCAATGCAGTAATCGCTATAGGTATTAAGTAATTGATGTCACAAGCACAGGATTATAACCAGGGCTGTGCAATTTACATAATAATACACCCAACTATGAGCAACCCGCATGGTGTTTTGTTACCAAAACAAACCCTTGAAAATGCTGAGAGCAAATGTGCAATGACTGTATTAGGAACCCTTGCAGTATTTATAAGTGTGCTTCATTTAAAACCTGTGAGCACGGGGTGACTTTAGAGTAGAGTTTGTCACAGCATTTCAGGTTTGAATTAACGGGGAAGGTACAAGGTTGTGAAATTGAGAGCTCTGAGTGAAGCTGGACAGTTTTGGTTCAGTTAAGTGATGGGGTTTCCTTGCTGTGCACTGACTTGGGGGAAAACCCAAATGCAGTATTAGCTAATCATGAATGCCCTCTCATGCACACCATGACTGTATGCACAAAATATACATGTTTTATCACAATAGAGCATCTCATAATGTTACTCTGAAGCTATCTTTACGTCTTCTCTGAAGTGGATAAGACATTTAATGTTTTACAGATGGAGAAGCAGAAACCGAAAACCTAAGGGTTTTCGGTCCTCCTAACTCTCAGTGGTGGAGTTCGGGATCAGTTCATTCCAACGCTCTTCATTCCTCCTCTACTTCCTTCCTTCCAAAGATAAGAAAGTCTTAAGGACTTTTCATTGCGATTGCAAATACATACAGTGAATTTAAAGCAATGGATTATTTTTTCTTTTTGGCTCCAGGCAGTTCTTTATGAGTGCTCTATATGTAAACAGGGCAACCTATAGATAAAGCACCAGTAGATGTCACTCAAGAATACGTGGCACAGATCGTGGGCTCGTATGACCAGTAAAGTGGACCGTGCGCGTTGCAAATGGCCTTGGTTGCAAAGCTGGTCAGGGACAAGAAAAAAGGAAATATCAATTGTTCTTTCTTTATGGGTTTTGTGGAGGAAACATGCAGGTGTCAGATAAGAAGTAGCAGAATATGTGAACTGGAAGGACGAGTAAAGTAACTTAATGGATTCACGCTGTCTTGTACCATTTGGGCTTGGTTTTGATTCGAAACCAGAATCGAATTACCAAATATTGCAAAGATCAAATGTCCGCAGAGGTCACTGTTAAAACGGTTTAAAATTCTCATTATGGCGCTTAGTGTGAGTGATAACATATCCCAAACCACTTTATAAACGTTCCCCCACACCTATATTATCAATAATTGATTCTACGGTGTAAGCTACAGCAGATGCAATTTGCTGACATCCCAGTCAAGTGTCAACAAGCTGACGGCTTCGTTTTATCATGATGCCATGAAACGGCAGCAGCTAATAATAGAGAAAGTGGAAAATGTGAGATCTTGCTTCATCACACGAACAAAAGCCTGTGATTTCAGGAAGGAAAGGGAAGAGTATTGCTTGGCATTACATTTGATTAAAAAAAAAAAAAAAAAACCCTTAAATCATCAGATTATCCATTTTAACTGTGTTTGAATTAGTAGCTTGTTGAGGTCATCACTAAAATCAAGATTCGCCCTTTAGAGATGGGTGATGCACTCTGAATGAAAGGAGTATCTAAGCGGGAAAACCTGCATTTGAGGAAATCGACAGAGGTGAAAAGCGCACCTGATTTTGTTTATTGTTTTCCAACAATTCCTTTATCTAGGCTTTCTTGAGAAAATGTATTAGTGTGTTGATTAATCCAAAATATTTCTTAGATTAAACTTTCCAACAACTCTTACCACTACAAATCACTAAAAAGAGTCACAAAACATTTACAAATCACAATTTCGGGTCCATTTTAAATTCTGCAAAACAAAACTCACATTCTGAGTTGAATTCCTTCCCCTCTGCATTTCCTACGTGATCTGTTGGCCTTTTCTCCCCATGTAGGATGATGGCTGCTTCCTTGCTTAACTTGTCTATGGTAGAGAAAACAGGGCCAAATTCTGCATTAGATGCCACCAGGCTGCAGAGCATCGCTGCCTCAGCCCACCTCTGATGCTCAAATATTTCGTGCTCCAGCATCTTGAGCAACAAAGGTAGTGCTGGAGAAGATCCAAGGACTCTCAGCATTCATCTTTGTTTAGCACCACGTCAAGTAAAATGTGCTGGGTATTTACATCTACATCTTCGTGACATGTCATTGTGTGAAGCTTTGTGGTGTCTACACCCCCGTATTGCGAGATGTTAGAGTGGAAATCCAAATAGCAGTGTTTCTTAGCTTTTATTAAGTGTCATTTAGTCCATTCTCCTCTTCAAAGGGTCCTTTACCACCTGTCAGCTCAATTTTGAAGACGTTTCATTAATACATGAAGCAATATCATTATGATTTGCTACATTTGAAAATTGCATTTCTCTTCTGGATGAGATAATTATGTGTATGAGGCAATATTCAGCCGAGGAAGATTTTCTTTAGATATAAATTAAAAGGGTTTACACCCCCATAGACAGGTCTTTGCTCCTCACCCATCGCACACAAAAGTGAGTGGGACAAAATTCAGCCCAGTTTCAGGACATAGCAGCCTAGTTTGGCAAGTAGATGCGCTGGTTTCCATTACTTTGTGTCAACTCAAACAGTCCATTTATAGAAGAGGAGTGCTCATTTAGACGAAGTAAAATGGAGGGGGTAAAATTAACAGCAAGTTGTTGCAAACTTTCTGTGACAGGGAAAAAGTCATGCACTTGATCTCAATTTTAAACCGTCTGAACTGTATGGTAGATTGAAAGTGATAGGGAGGGACACCTGTTCCAACCACATGAAAATTGGATAGGAGAGAAGAGTAGGAGAGATTGGGTAGGATAAAATGCAAGTAGAGAGAGAAGGATCGATGTCCTGGACTGCAGGTGAGGCAATGCATGGTATGACCGCGGTGCGAGCCTTTTGACTTGGTGCTTCTCCCAGCTCTGGATATGAAGGATTTTATGCGTGCAAGACGGTTTCTGAGCCCTTTGCAGCCCGTATGGGCACACATGTGACTGGCTGCCACCACCAGCACTGTCCTGCGTCCCTGCACGATGCCAGGGGTTTGCAGACACGGTGCTGGGGCAGAAGGACACCCTTCGTACCCCGGCTGGAGGAGGAGAGAGATGACTTTATAATTGCCTTTTTTTATCACTCTTTTTGGCTATATTGACTTTATACTTGACACAGCTTTGGCTGGCAAGTGAGGCCCAGATACATTCGGAATTAGATATGACTAGGCTCATTCTTACATGAGAAGAAAATCATCGGTTGCTACAGAAACAGCTCCATATCAGTCTCATGGGGCATCTTAGCATCTGGCTTGCTTTCCTTCTCTTTTGCTAATCTGTAGATAAGAGTCAAAGCAAGTGCAGCACATCCCACATCTATATAAAAGGTTGGAGGAACTCTGTAGAGAGCAAAGTGTGCAAGAACATCTTGTAGATAAGCTAAGCTTAAATGAATGAGTTAATTTACACCCCCACTCCCACAACATTTTTTTTTCCTAGTTTTGCAACCCTCTCTGAGTTAGTTCAGATGATGAAAATTAAATGACACCAAAAAGGGGGTTGCTCAGAAAGGGAGTTACAAGGAGAAATTTGGGAAACAACCTGAGACATGAGTTAGAATTTGTGTCAAAGGAACCGCACACAGCAACTGAATAATCTTCCAGACTTGGTTTTAGGCAAGTTGTTTAACTTGATAAATTAATGAACTAGTTAAAAATAAGTGCATATTATGCGTGAACAGGGACCATTCTACACATTTAGACTTTAGCTAGGCTTTTCAACTGGTTTTCTAAAACGTAATGAATTCTTGATGCTTAATAGATTAATATTTATTAAATGAATCAATGCTTAATTTATTAAAAATTTGCCCTCTTTGTATTTTAATATGATTTATTACTCATCAGTGCTTCCTGCATTAATTAAGGATTGTGTTAATTCTGAGGAAGTGAACACGATCCACTGAAGTTCGCTGCGGAGCCCTGATGCGCAGCAGGGACAATGCCAGGGGCAGGAAAACACAGGGGATGGGAAGCTGCTGTGGATCGCCAGTGGCCTCAGCTTCCCTTTGGGCCTCCACACGGCCTGCAAAGTAGCCAGTAAAGTGAAAATGAGACTGCTGACCCTTAGGGGTAGGATGAGATTATAGCGATGGAGATGCTGCGATGATACAGGGAATCTTATAAATTATGGTCGACACTGTGGAAATAATGTTAATTTTTAGCATGGCATTATTTTTGGGGCAATGTAGCTGAAATTTGGTGTTACTGATACAGGAAACTGCCGCTTCTTCCCAGACCAGGATTTATAGTCATCACATTTCACCGATCGGGTGGGATTTCTTGGGGCGGCCAGTTGCCTGAAGACTGAGGCAGTCCCAAGCATTTCTGCAGGGGCCGGTGTTTGAGGAGCGGAAAATGACTAAAGGCAGAACAAAAAAGCCAGACATCTTGTGGAGATGAGACTTTCAAGAAATCTGTCAAAACAGGGAGAGGGTGAGCATGCTGGAGGGGGGCAACAGCTGCAATTTGCATCTTTCAACACGGAAGGGAAAGGAGAATACATAAAGCCCCACAGCCATGATACTTCTGGTGCAATTATTTTATTAATCTTTGTGACACTTGTAATGTCTCTTCAAATTCAAATTCTGCTGCTTTTTAACTAATCATAAGTGTGCCTGTATTTAAAAAAAAAAAAAATCCCTGTATTTGCTAGTCTGCTTGCATCCAGCTGAGCCCTGGAAGCTGCCCAGAGTCGGCCTCTGAGATGGGAGAGCTGGGCTGGATTTCTGGAAATTCAGCATGTAGAATTAGAGCATTTCTGCATGCCTCAGTGCATGGTTCTCAATTGCACTTTGCTGCACGTTTTGTCCCCCTTCCCAGGTTCGGGGGAGTATTCCTACCCTCCTCTTGCCGTGCTGGATTACAGGAGCATCCCCAAGGTCTGCTGAAGGTGAGAGCAGGGGAAGCCGTGCTCTGTGCTGCACCAGCCAGGCAGCGGCCGAACCCTTCCAGACGGGGGAATGTGGGGAGAGCCGGTGCCAAGGATGTGGTGGCATTTCAAAGCTCTTGCAGCAGTCAGGTGCTGGATGCCAAAGATCAGTGCCGATCCACTTGAAGCTGGAGAAATGGGGAAAAAATCATAAGCCGTACATCTGGTCTATGATATCTGTTCATTTTATTTCCTTTTTTTTTTTTTTTTTTACAGTATGTAATGTCAAAATAAGCCATTTATGTTTTTTATTTAATATTTATTCTATTCAATGTTTATTCAGTTAATACATTTAGGTCAGCATTGGGGCCCAGTTGGGCTATGTACCTTTCCATCTATTCCAACACTCTACAGTTTGCTGTCTTCTTTGATTTCACTTTTTTTTCCCCCAAAGAAGATCAGATTTCAGGATTTCAACATAGATTTTGGAATTTTTTTATTAATTATTTTTACTTTAGGTGTTTATTTGGGGTGGAACCTTTGCAGTTCTAGATGTGCTTAGAAACGTAAGCACAACTTTTAGCCCAGCTGTGCTAAGCCCTGGCATTTTGTAGGTTTGTATACATGGATCAGGACTAAGGAACACTACCTACATAATCTTTAACTCCTTAGGAGCAGTTTCTTCACTTGATTTCTCTGGGGAGGAGGGTGCTTTATTAAGGTTGTACTCAAAATGACTTGTTAGAGATTTGAGAACAAATAATCACCATGAAACCAGGCAGGAATGAGGTTTCTCACAAAAAAAATATTTGCGTTGTACCTGAATTAAGGTACTAAAGACCAGAAAATTTCAGAAAATGTGATTTTTTTTTTTGTCCTGACACCTCACTCTGTCATTCCACTAGGATGCATTCACTGCTGGGCATACAGCTCAGGTAGATTTGGCTGATGATGAACTGTGTCCTCACTTTTCAGCTGGTGTTGCTCTACTTTGAGAGGAATAATGAGTTTGGAAAGGAGTTTCATCAGTCATAATTTCAAAGGAAGAACATTCACTGTAGGGAACACCAAGTCAATGTTTCCTCCTCAAGGACTTTCAGCTGTCGCCCAGGGAATACAGTGAATGCAATGATGAGAATTAGATTAGAAAAAGATCAATAGGGTTGACAATAAATGAAAGTAACACCGACGTTATTGAGCAGATTAGGAGAGAGAAATTAAAGCGGACAGAATAATCTGCAATGCCAGCTAGACAGGCTGGTGTTGGGCAAAGAGATGTTTAGGGAGAAGACAGTAGTTAGAAAGTGCTTGGAAGTGTAGACACTTATTTGTGTCTGAGAGATGGAGAAAACCCTATTTCCACCCTATTGGTGGTGGAAAGCTTTTGTGGCCTACAGAAAGGTTGTAAAGGATGATAATGCTAAGAAACACATGGATTTCAGTGATAATCCCTCAAGGGATAAAGGAGGGGCAGGTCTTCATAGGCTACGAACATGTATTACAGAGGAATTGGACTTTACTACAGCACTCCACACCAAAGTGCTGGTAGGATGTCTTGCTTCCAGGCAAAAAATTGTCCTAACCATCTCTTAACTATTGTTTGGTTTGACTTGTGCAGGCTTATATCCCTTACAGAAGCCACTCTTATGCTTAAACTTAATATTTACCATTATAACCACCTGTATCTTGCTGTCTGTACCAATACTCAACCCTGATGAGGTTTGGTGAGCTTTTAGCTTGAAGGGTACCTAGTGGCAGAGCACCACGGGCTGACTGTGCTCACATGAAAAGAAGTTGCCTTTTATCAGCCTTGACTTTGTCTAGATCCCCTTACGTGGCTTTGAAAGGTTCACCCCAAGGCAATATAATTGTGTTTGATCACATACAGGCTATAAGTCAGTGACTGATATGAATAAAGAACCTGGAATTTCTTGTCTGGGTTCCTTGTCTTCTTCCCTGTGGAATGAGAAATTACTTTTATAAATATCCCCAACCATCCATGCTTCCAGCTATCCATTTCAAGTATATGTTCGAGGAGAAAAAAATAAGAACACTTTATAAGTGCAAATAAAAACACGTTAAAAGAACTAGGGTAAAAAAAAAAATCTCCCTCATGAAGTACACGTGGATCACATCCAAAAGAGTTAGAGACACATGTAACTGGTAATTAATTCTGCTATAAATGTCAGAACACTTACTTTGCAGGTCTAAGCTGACCCACTAAAATTAGTCCCCTTTTAACAATTCCTTTTATAATTTGTTTTGCAGCAGAAACGGCAGCTTGACCTCCTGACAATAACCAACCCTGGTAAGTGAGCTCCGCCGCATGGCTCTCTCCTCTTTTCTTAAAGAGATGGTTGTCTAAATGTGTTTTTTTTTTTCCCCTGTTTCTGACATGCAAAATGAAAAACACTGTTCCCCAGAAAATCTTTCACATAATAACAAGTGACAGCTATATTGTGCTTGGCAAAGCCCCGGGCAGTTATCCGTTCACAGAGCTGCCTCTTCAGACCTTTACTCTCTGAATTTGAGTGCTGATATTTCTTTAAGCCTCCTGGGGTTACAGTTAGCGGTATGTCTGCAGGGCAGATGCCCTAGAATTCACAATGTGTGTTCACGTATCACAGAAATGCAAGTTTGACTCTCTTCGGTGGCAAACCCGCACGGTTAAGGGAGCACGGGGAGGGTGGCACTCAGCACGCGCGCTGGGAGCCGGGATGGATGGGCTCAGTTTGGGGGAACCTCAGAGAGAGACAGAAAAAACGTGGGCAAAAGTAAAATACTTCAAGCAATCTTCTCCGTAATGGTTTTTGTTACGTGTCTATTGAATATATAAACCATAATGTCTTGAACCGAGTTTTTGGTGAGTGGTATGAAAGCATTGGACTTTCTGGCACAGGGAGTTGCAAAGGTCTCTGTACCGTGACTGAAGCGCAGATGGTTTGGACAGTGCTTCTCTTTGATCTCCATCCTGAAGGCCGAGTGACTTTTAATTTGTTGCTGTTTGGTTTCTGGCTCAGTTTCTTTTCTTTTTTTTTTTTTTTTTTTCTCCATTAATTTCCTTCATTCATTTCATAAATTTCTTTTCACTTCTCCCTCTTGCAGCAGCTGGTTGCTCACCAGCTTCAGACGTTCACTGCACTGAACGGTACTACCTTTTGGGGGACTTTTCAGTTTTTCAGCTGTATGTACATATTAAGCTTTCAGTTTGGCTTTAACTGGGACTAATGAGTTCTGGCTTTAAGTGGGAATAATGTGTTAGCAAAATGAACAGGTGTTATGGGAAGTGAACAAAATGTGACACATATTTGCTTGGATAACAATTTTGCATCAATAATTGTTCTGACACTCTAAATGTAGATATCATCTGTGACATGGTTTCTCCTTCACTAACCTTGTTAAAATAATAAGAACTAAAATAAGGAGGAGGAACACTTTGTTGGGACAGATGTTTGAGGCTATTGGCAATTGCATCACATTTTTGCATGTTCACTTTTCATGCAGTTTGCAATTATGTTAATGTATGCTCAGGGCACTTGCTGATAAAAGCAACAATACAGTGTGATACAACCATTGTCACTATTCTGACTAGAACTTCAAGGGCAAACATGGTACATTTTTTGAATCTTAAACTTTCCCTATTGCAGAAGGAAAAAAAAATGAAATATCTATGATGTTCTTAATCATAATAAAAACTCAGATCTTGGATAAGGGTACCAAAGCCCACAGACTTCTTTTTTTTTTTTTTTTTTTTTAAATAAAAGCAAAGGAGAGCTGGGAAACACAATAACTAAATATGAGATATTTCTGTAAAATAAATTTATGAGGCCTCCCTCATTATAATTTCTCATGAGGTCAGTATTCATTGGAGCAATGAAAGGATTGACTAAGTTGAGTTTTTGTGTAGATGTGATCATAGAAAGCAGCAATCACTCCAGAACTTCAGTTTAATCAACACAGTCATTAGTTAGAATAATCAAAATAGCCAAATAATGAAACAGCTTCCAATAACTATGTTGGTACATATT
Organism: Crypturellus tataupa; assembly: GCA_034781795.1. NCBI lineage: Eukaryota > Metazoa > Chordata > Aves > Tinamiformes > Tinamidae > Crypturellus > Crypturellus tataupa. The sequence goes on from JAWLRI010000763.1 coordinate 3,962,708, forward strand.
CAGCATTCAAAAGAGGGAAAGCTTTCTGTATCTTGCCATTTTTTCCAAAATATATTTTTCATATTCTGATATGAATATGGATATTTCATATTCTCAGAAATCTACAATAATTGGTTATGTAGGAAAAAAAATTGCACAGGTTATATAATAAAGTGCCTACATTTTATTTCTCAGTAAAGACATTTTCCAAAGGAGCCTGTTGCTGAATGAGAGCAACTTAATAGCCTACAGCTGAGATTTTTGAAAGAGGTTAACTGAGCTGGGCTTATAATTCCTAGTAGGATTGGGAAATCTCCACTAGTGGATTAGAAAGTCTAGTTTTGGACATACAACTGAAAAAAAAAATCATAGCCTTGAGGCTTTTATCTGTCTTCAGAGATTGCAGCCTTTTAATATTTCATTGTTTGAGTTCTGTCTCAGAGATCCAACATCACCAGGCTGCTCTTACAAAGCTGCCATATCGTTCATGGCTGCTGAGGTTAGTCGTAATCGCAGTATTCCCTTAATTTTGTGATTTGAATTCGGGGCCGATTCTGTGTTTGTAGCTGTGGCTCCCGCGGGATGCGCTCGTGTGCTTCCCTGCGCTGTTGGCAGGTAACCCAGCCTTGGTGAAGGTCACGCAGCCCTAGAACAGGAGCCTTCTGCGTCTGACAAGCGGTCTCAGCCCCCAAAACCTTATTTCCTAATAGTAAGAATAAACGGAGTGGCTCCAAACACAAAGGTGACCCTTGTGGAATGCACATCTGTCAGGAGAGAGCATCGTTTGTCGTTTGTGAAATCTCCCAAACCGGTTCCCGTGCATTTAGCCACATATTGTTTGGTGATCTCTTGACGGTATTACAACAGCTCTTCTCCAGATGCTGCTAATGGGTAATTTTCCCAAAACTGATCAGCCAATTAATGAGATTTATTGCAAGGTAAAATAATGCCATTAGTGCCAATAAAAGAGGTATTGAGTCACAAGTGACTAAACGCGTAAATGGTGCTTTATGACACTCTAGAAATCCTAATGCTAGTGGCAGATGCACGATTTCCTGGGCCCGTGGTTGCAACATGGTCCCCAGAACTTCACTGGTGGGTACGAAGCAGAGCTGGTTCCTCCTGGCTTGAATCCCCTCTGTGCCCGACCGAACTCGCACCGAACTGAGCACAGTCTGTGCAGCCGGGGCAAGCAGAGGCTGAGGCGCATGAGCCCAGCTGGCCCGCTCCAGTGCTCCAGTGCTCCGGGAAAGACACTGTGGAAGGGTCCCCAGTGCAGGTGGGTGGTGGGAAGATGTTAAAGATGCATTAGGAGCTGGCAGGGAGCGCAACCCCATGAGGTTTAGGTTTTGGTAATTTAATTTCCTTTAAAGAAAAGAACTTCTGGACTCGAGCCCAAACTGTTTTCACCATGCTTGTCTTCATAGTCTTGAGTTATAGGGCTAAATCTTCAGGTGGTTTTGTTAGGCTTTGTTGCTCAAAGCAGCTGAGCACCTGTCCTTAATTCCACCTGATCATGTTCTAGTAAAACTTGGGGCATGCTCATATGGTTGCTTCCCATTTTGTGGTACCCAGTCAAGAGCTGAAGATAAGAAAACCCCATTTCCATAGTTTTTTCCACAGAGACAAAGCCTTTTGCATCTCCAGTCTTCATGATAATAATACAGCTTTCTGGTTTTTCTTCTCTGTAAGGTGATTTCTTCTCCCACTGAAGTATTTTTTAATTATTGATACCATAAATGGAAGTGTGTTGGAAACTATTGGCTTTGAAAATAGCTAACATGTGATATTATCCAAGAACCATCAGGAAAATTCTTTTGAAATTCTCTTTGATTCAGCTGTCCTCAGGGCTTTATCCTTCCCTGCCAGTCTCTCTACTGCCAATTTAAAATAACATTCTCTTGAAATCAGTGCAATGTCAGGAGAAATTCATCAGCACCGTAGGTGCATGTTTCCCAGATGTATATAAACCTACTGCATTTGGCAGCAGTAAATTGATTGCATTTAAAAAACCTGGGGTAGTTGAATATGCTGTGGTGCCCAGCTTGGCTGCAGAATGGAATATAAAGTATTTGAAGTTGCTTTCCATTCCATTTTAGGAGAAATGAAGTAAGAACTGACTCTGTAATTCCTTCCTCTTGATTTATTCAGATTTTGCCCTGACCACATGAAAGACTTACATGCAATGATGGAGTAAGATATTCCAAATTTCAACGGAAAGGCTTTGAGATTTGATCAGAAATGTTAATGCCTATTTGTATGCTTTTCCCCTACTATTCAAATTCTTACACTTTCAAACAGAGAAGAAAGCTTGATTTAAAAAGTATTTACCAGACTGATCTGTGCGGTGAAATATTTCCCTCCTTTTAATATCTTCAGTGCTACGTGCTCTAAAAATGTCTCCATTTCATTAATTTGTGATACACTGCAACACTGAATTCTTTAAAGGTGGCTTTAGTTTCTGCCATGCATATTTTACAGCTTTAAATTATAGATATAGGACTGTTGCCTAGTTAATTTCCTCTGGTTAGGAAAATATATTTCTACTCTCCTGGCATTGCATAAAATGATATGTGGGATTTGCTGTATTTTTTTAGCTGATTAAGTTTTGCATTTCTACATATTACTTCTTAGGAGACCTCAAGTAAAAGTAGGTAAAAGGAGTAAAAAGTTTCACATTATATTGAAAGTTTCATTTAAGTATCATTTTCAACACTAAGCCCCCTACAAGACTTTTCCATTACCTTCCTGGATAGTCTGGCTGTCTCCTTTCTTTCTAATTGAAGCATGAAAATAATATGAACTCAAAGTCATGAAGCTCTAAGACACGTATTAGCAAAAATGATACAGGGCAATAAAATGTGACAGAAAGTTGTTTGCTCTTAAAACCTGATTACTATTTTTGATAGTCCTTATTAATTAATACTGTATTGATTTTGGTCTAAGTATGTGTCAGGGGATACTCCCTGAGATTTAAGCAGCCTAATGTAATCACTGTTTGTGTTAGTGAAGTTTCACACACTGTTTTCCTTTTTTTGGAAAGAAGGTCAAGAAAAGAAATTACTTATCTTTCCAGTAACAATTTGGGTCTTTTAACGCTCAGTGACAGTTAGGAGTGAAACTACTTCTCATACCCCAAAGATGCTGGTTATTAATTCACCCATCTGTCAGCAAAAGTGTAAAATAATTTCAGGAGCAGAAACTCACTGCTGAGCAATGGACCCCAAATATTGTGTTCAAACCCCCAGGACCAGAATTTCTCTGTCTTACAAATAAAACATAAATGCTGAAGTCTCAGCTCAAAGTTATGATGTTGTCGGTCTTAGCTGAAGTCTAGAACTGTCAGAAGAAGTTCAAGTCTTGAACAGCAATGAATACGGAGAAAACAGACCCCTTTTTTAGAGTTTTTAGGTCTGAGGTTGTCCTGAGGCTAATTAGGAAGCTTGACCGTATCTGATTGCTCATCTTCCCTCTATTGGTACAGTCATAAGAATTGCCACTGCTGTGATAAGCCAAAGGAATACAGCTGCTTGTAATGATGTTCTCCTGCGGGATCTGTCCGGGTCCTCAGATCCCCTCCTGCCTCCCAAAACACCACTTATATCCACCGCAAACACCACAGCTTTGGGGGCCGCTGAAGTGGCACATTTCTGATCTAGTAATGAAACCAGAGGTTTCTGCACTTAGTTGCTAAACATTCACCTTCAGCAAGATTATTTCTTCTCCCACCTTTGCATTTTTTAAGAAGCGACTTTTTTCTTTTCTATAGGTATAGGTAGAATTAGTGATATTTGCTAAGCCAAATAAGACCACAGGGAGGAAATTCTAAAGGCTAGCCCATTACTTTTGAAGAAAAATATCAAGTTTTCCCCCAATTCCTTATTATTATTCTGGGTCACCATGATGTTTCCATGCATCTTGGCATGTCCCTTTAATTGGATGTGCACATAGGAAGGTCCGGCACAGCTGCATTGAGAGCTGACATTTCTAACTAACTGACCTTTTCAGGCCCATTGATACTCCTATAATGATTATCCTCTAGCATTGTTTGGACACAATACCGCATACTCCACAGCACATAAAGAATATGTTCTTTGAGAACTATTCAAAATGCCCAATCTCAAGTTAGCAAAATGAGAAAATTGGGTGCAAACATTCATCAGAGTGTTATTGTGCAGGTATCGATTTGAATGCCCTTTCATTTCTCTAGGAAAAAGTGTTGTATTATAGAGCTCTAAATTAACTTCTGTTCTGTTTTTTTTTTCTTTTTTTTTTTCTTCCCAGTAAGTATAAAAAGGTCAAATTCATTCATAAGGCTGAATAGATTTGCAGGATATAAGCAATAAGATAGCAATCAACCTTCAAATAACCTTTAAAGAGACAGTATCTTTTCTTATGAACAGTAATTGATCTGCTCATTAAGTCACTGCATCCTCTTTGGGGCTCACCTAGGCAAAAATGTGCAAGACCCATGACAAAAGAATGTCAGCTGGAACAATATGGGAATAAATTCTCATGTGGAAATATAAATATTTTACACGGCTTGGGCATGTGCGCTCGATGAAAGGCTTGACACTGTGCTGTGAATTCCTTGGCTTGACTGTCAGAGGGGGGCATGAACAAGATGAGGAAAAGAGCTGGAAGTGTGAATTCAGTGTTAGTGAGGATGATGATGATGGTGTGTTCATACATACCAGAAACCTGAATGCCTCTAACTCCCCTTCTGAATGTAGTGATTTATGTCAGCTAATGGTCTCGCAGTTTGCTATGTGCTGGGGAGTGCATGAAGGGAGCAACATTTAGCTGGAGATTCCCTCAGATTACTTGTCTAATTTAAGATACCAATCAGATTAGTGTTCTGTCCATGTCCATATTTGATTTCTGCGTGTAAATTCATGTTGTGTTTTTAGTATTATTTTTATGAATTGTGCATACACTGTAGACTATCTGTGCATAATTGATAGCAAGGAGTTGTCTTGGTTTTTATCTCTGATCACAGTTTTCAGAAGCAGCAAGTATCCCGGGTGACGAGGCTTTTCGTGCTGGAAATGTTTGCACATAATGCTTGCTTTTCCATGTCGCAGAGTGCAGGAGGAGTTTCTGGTTGATTTCAAGTGAGTGAAAATGAGCAATTCTGTGCACAAGTGTACGGTGTGCCTGCTCTTTTTGGGTAGTCTTGAGGTAAACTTAAAATGCATCCTCACCTCAGAAAAAAAATTATCTTTTCTGGGTATTAGAGGTTTATAAAGAACATGGAAATCTTTGTTTTTTAAAAGACATTTTACTTAGTAAAGGTATTTGTCTCTTCACTTAAGAATTATAGTTTGTTTGTTTAATTACCTACTGTGTGACATGAGCAAGACTTACTGAAAATAACTCTAAATACCTGGAAGACGGCAGGGAATACACAGTGACGCTACAAATGGAGAGCATTGCAGAAATGCACGAGCCAGCAGCGACCTGACTAGGTGGTCAGCACAGCTCCGAGCACACGCACTGGCTGGGTCCTGTTGCAGACCAGCCTGCATGCACCCATGGGGATAAATAAACCCTGACTTTTGCTGGATTTACTGGCGCTAGTGTCTTTCTGTGCTGTTAAATTGCACCTGGACCAGAGCTTTTGCTTAAGACTATTATTATTATTATTATTATTATTTTTTTTTTTTTAACGTGTCGGGGCACTGACAGTTGGTGATGCCAGATTTCTGCATTAATAGCACCCGTGCATCCCAGACCCCAGCGATGTGGTCCTGCTCAGTGCTGCTCAAATACGGGACATGGAGATGTCCCTGAAGAGCTGATAGCTTAGGTAGACAAAGAAGGGATGATAATAAGGAAAAAAAAAGAAAGAAAATAACAGAAGTAAAAGCCAGCTTTAAGAGGTATGTTTTATTTTGGAGAAACCACCCACTGGTGTCTTTAGCCTCTACTAGACTCACGGACCTCTTTGCTACCCCTTCCTCCTGCCCATGCTCTAACAGAAAGGGGCAAAATCGTGACAGTTTTGCAGGTAAGAGGTGCTGGCACTGCACAGGGAACTGTTACTTTGGCTCATTTGTTTAGCAGCTTTGCTAGTGGCCTCATTTTTAGTATGCACATTTTCTGCTAAAGTAGTCAGCCAAGGTCACTGGGAAACCCACAAGAAAGGATAACCTGGAGCCTTTATGATTATCTTGAGCTTGTAACTTGAATGCACAAAGGATTTTTTTTTAGGGGAGATACGAATGGAGAAGGTGTGATGGGCTTGTGAATACAGACTGGAAGTGCAGAATAACCCAGAGCGGAAGAGTGGCTTCTTGTCACCAGACAGCGCAGCAGTTATCCGAGATGCTGCTAGATGAGACGGTGTGGGCACTGCCAGACGGTAGTGTCGCTGCGGTGTCCTTAAAGAGCGGGTTAAAGGAAGGTGAGACGCTGCTCTACATCACAGGGTGCATCTGGCATCGCGGCCAGCTGGGCTGTCTGTGCAGGACGCCGAGACAGGACGTGGAGGCACTCAGGGTGCCGGGACTGCGACAAGTCCTGGGAGAGGAGAGGACACAGGCAGGGGGGATAAGGACTGCGTGCACGGATGCCTCGGTGACGGCACATAAGGCAGAACGCCACATTTGCTGGCCCATATGAGGTTTATCTGTCCTGTTACTCAGATGCATCCATGGTCCCTGGCACTGGCAGGAGGAAGACTGCCCTGTGCTGGTCTCATCTTCAGTTCCTCTCGGGGCAGCTCGGGGTGTGCTCAGCCATCCTCGGCTGCCGTCACGTCCTGCAGTAAACCCGTTGGCTTGTGATCCCTGCTGTGAGGGAGCCCGGCCGATTGACTGGGCAAAATGCCCCCTCAGCTGGGGGCCTAGAGCAGCTCTGGGCTTTGGACCCACAGTTATGTCCATTGCCAGGGACATAACAGACCATGGATATGGGCATGCATCCCTCTCACGTGTGACCCCGGCCTCAAGCCCTTCTCTCCAGCATCCTGAATTTTGTCACGTTCTGGCACAAAAGAGTTCCTAAGTGAGCTGAGTCTGAGCGCCAGATGGATGCATCTGCCTTCAGCTCCATGCATGGCCCTTTGTGGGCTGAGGAAGAAGCAAGACCTTCCTCCCACCTCCCCACTGGTACCCAGAACGTTGCGGGGTTGGGATTTGGCTCTATCTCCCACCTTGGCTGACACCGGCCCCAGCCCTGGTGCCCTGCGACTCCGCTACCTCCACAACCACCTTCGCCTCTTGCTCGCGGAGCAGCAGCCCTGGCGGCTCCCACACACACAGATGCGTTGCAATAGCCCTGCTGCTAATAAATATAAACCGTAGAGATGTCAGGTCGCCCCGCGAATGTATTCTCCCTGCAAACCGAGCGGCTCTACGGCAGCGTTCAGGAATTAACTGCAGGAGTATTACTCTCTTAAGGCTTTGTGTTATAGTTCTGTTTTCTTCACCTCTAACCTGGCAATGGATTATGACCATACTTTCTCTTATAACTAAATGCTCTTCTGTCCTTTGACAAAACAGATTTGTGTCTTTTCATAGCTTTCTGTAGAGGGCTAATAATACATAGGAAAGCTTTACTGCCCACAGGAGACTTTGCCTGGCTGTAATAATAAGAAATGCTGTTGAAAAGTCATGATCAATGTTAATTCGGTTATTTTTCATTTTCTTTTTTTTTTATAATGAAATCTTCTACTTTGTACATTTTATCCAGCGCTACCCCATGAATTGCTCATTGGAGAGAGTGGTCATTGGTTATAAAAATGAATTCTTGTTGTTTGTGCTCGTACAAAAATAACTGCAATATTTTGAAAAGATGAATTTATGAGAGGAAAAAAAAGCGGAATCTGGATGTACAAAAGATGTAAATGTTGTTTTCCAGGTTTTATGATTCCCAGATGCCTCCTCTAATTGCATAGCTAACCCTGAGTTTATTAAGTTATTTTCCAGAGTCAAGCTCATTTGTATACATGTCAGAATAAAAACTGAATTTAAAGAAACAAAACCTTTGGATTAGAATTCCAGAGTGATAAACAAACTAATTTAGAATGCATTTGCATGTAATTTACGTGTGCCAAAATGGGATTGCATGTGGTTTGTAAATACAGGTCTTGAATCTACTTAATGTTATGGAGTAGCACAGAAGAAATTAATTGTAGCTTAAAAAAAGGTTCAAATAATAAAAAGATGCCTTAAAATGGCCATGTTTGAATGTGATTCAATGTGCAGAAACTGGTGAGGGGAGATAAGCGCGCAGAGAAAGCTGTAAATTCTAGCAGCAACATCTGTAGTAGTTAGAACACTATGTTTTATAGCAACCCCTTACCTCCCCCATGGACATTACTATGGCACGCAGTGTATTTATTATACACGTTCTGCAAGACGCGTTTTGCTAGCACAGCTTTAAAAAAAAAAAAGCTCTGTTTACTTTCTTTAAAGTGTGAACTTGTTCAAAGACGGCATCAGCTTCCATTTGCAACATCTTGGCCAGGTTGGCTTGCATGCTTTGGCACAATATAGAAATTCATAATTTTCTTGTTTATTACAGTAGTACCAAAGGAAAATCGGCAAGTAAATCCTCTAGTCTGCTAGATGCAGTCGTCATCTGGAGAAGACAGGTCATTGCTGTCTGCAAGAACTTGCAGCCTGGATAGGTGGGCAAGGTGGGAGAAGAACCTGGTCTTGGGCAAGGTGGGAGAAGAACCTGGTCATGGGCAAGGTGGGAGAAGAACCTGGTCATGTAGTCTAGCAGCAGTGGTGGGAATTGTAGAGTAAAACCAAAATGAGGTGACAATGAGGGAGGAAGAGTCTTCGGGGGATGACCCAGTCCAACAGAGATGGACTGCAGGAAGACTCATACATTGATTAGTTTTGCTGTTCCTCCTTTTAGCAGGAGGTCGTGACAGAACTCTCTGTGTTTATTAATTTATCTATTTCTCAGATCCTCAAATACTATATGTCAAGAGGCAGAATAGTCAAATATCAAAGGATATCCATATTTTCATAGCCTAGTAGGGCAGAGGAACAAGTATAAAAGTGGCAGCAATGTGCCCCTGCAATACCTGATGTAACAGGACCTGTAGAGCTGGCGTCTTTGCATACATTTTACTTTTCAAACATGAAGAGGAAAAAAAGAAACTTTTAGGGTAGGTGACAGAGCTTTGTTGCGTATTAGCTGTGTATTGTTTCACCTGAGTACCATGGCAGGATATCTGTTATCAAGGAGGAACACATGCTGGGAAACTTTCCCTAATCAGGTCAAGATACTTATATTTGAATGTGCAGATAAATGTCTCTAAATATTTTCTTGTACTACTTGTCGTTTCATCTCCAGAAATTTTATTTCCTATTTGGATATGAGCCATTTTATATATCTAGTATAAATGTTAATTATTAATTAGGATATAATCTATTTAAACTTCAGCTCTTCATTTCTTCCTAAGAAGGCAGCTGGATGAAACTGGAAGACACATCATTATGTAGATGATAAATTAACCTGTTACCCCAGAAGAAGATTGTTTCTCATGACCAAGGTTGAGACTTTCCAGTGGCTGGAATGAGAGGAGTCTGCATCTGTCCACTTCATGTTCAATGCGTAATGTGATTCTACTCAAATGGCTTTTATAATTACGGTGTTGATAGTAGTGGAAAAGGAGGATCATTCTTGTATCTTCTGTGCTATTGGTTACTGCTACTAGTGGATGGGTTTAGTGAGAGAAAGGCTGGAGATTTAGTAAAGTGGGCATTTTTATATATTGCAGTCGAAGGTAAGAAGTTTGAAGGCTAGTTAGAAAAAAAAACAATAGCAGGCAATATCAAAAAAACCCTCAAATCTAACAAGTAATAAAAGTTATTGCACATGTCCCGAGTGAAGCAAATCATTTATAACAAGATCTGTGAAGCTGCAGCACAAATATGCCTTACAAATGTGTTGGGTAAATTTGCTGTTTTCTTTTTATGTATCCTTGTACAAATGAAGGGTTTCTTGACACCAGATCAGTCACGGACACCTCTATGAGCAGAGTCCCAGAGATGAACTGCTAAGCTGGCAATTAGTACCAATGACCAGCTGTGAAAACAGGAGTTTCTCTCATTTACTTGAATTATATTTCTATTCAAATATTTGCATATTTTCTCTCTTATTCATTGGAAACTTTATGATCATTTTCAATAGCAAAGGAGACACTTTGGATTAAAATTTTGCTCAGTGTGTATATAATTCTTTTCTTATTTGCCAATCTAAATGCAAAAACCGGCCCTTCTTTATCTGAACAGCGAATATACATGGACTTATCTATATGAGCAGTTAAAAAGTTGTACATTAGATTGCAAAGCTCATCAGTTTAGCCTGGGATCTTATTCAGCAAACTATAGAATGATTTTGGAAATTTGCAGAGTAGCTATGATGTTGTGGAGTAAGAACAGAGATCTCATGATTAGTAACTGATTAAAACAAGGGAAATAAGGGGGAAAAATAGTTTTCCAATGGAGGAGAGTTCCCTGGGAACTACACTAGGACCTCTGCACTTCATAGCTGTGAATGATCTGGAAAAAAGTATGAACATCAAGATGTCAATTTGCCGATTATAGAAAATTATCTAGAATGTAGGAAAGTAAAAGCAGCTGCCACGTGCTGCAGAGGGAGTTCATGGTGCTAAGTGACTTCAATGATGACATCACGGATGAAATTCAATATCAATAAATGCAAAGTGATACATATAGGATAAACTATCTCTATACAATAGTTTTAACCTAGCTTTTGCCACTCAGGAGTGGTATTGAGTCAATGTGCACGTCTGTTTGCAGTACCTTAACAGTCAAAAAGGCAAAGAGAATATTTAGAAATATTAGGAAAACTAAAACCAGATCAGAACGTGGTGCATTATACTGCTCTCAAAATAGGTAGTAGAGCTAACGAAAGTACAGTCAAGGACGATGGCTTCCATCTGAAAAAACTAAACCCATTTGTGTCTGTCACATACCTCCCCGCCGCATCTGTTGCAAATGGATCTTAAACTAAGTTCCTAAGGTTCATGTGTTTTTAAATAGGGTGCTTCAACTAGTGCGGTGTAACTGTATTTTAGACCTCATGATTATGTGTAGGTATTGAAATAATTACAAGTTAGTCCTGGCCTAGGAACTGGTTCTTGTCTCATGAACAGAGATCATAACAGATTTATATACGTTATGGAAAAGAAGCGGACTGCAACCTGTAATAGGGTTTGGTGAAAAAGACTAAATTCTAATGGTTGTATAGAATTCTTATCAAGTATTTGAATAGAAAGCATACAGGTTCTTTTTTCTTTTTAGAAAATGTATTAATTGTAGAGCTCCTCATGCCTGCATGTGAAAGAAACCAGCTTTGGCTAGGAACTCTAGAAAGTAAAAAATAATTAAAAATTAAAAATGAATAAAATAAGGGACATAACTCTCAAGAGTAAACAGAAGAACAAATAAAAGTATGGGCAAAGCTAAAAGCAATAGTTCTGGTATATTTGCTAGCTTCTGTTTTATTCCAAATATACTAAAACTCTACAGGGGTTAGTTGATAATGATGGTGTGGAAAAGGATGATATGTTCACAAATTTTTCTTCCATGTTTAGAAAGTGGGATGCTG
>JAWLRI010000763.1:3974384-4016570 GCA_034781795.1 Crypturellus tataupa
ACAGGTTCTTTTTTCTTTTTAGAAAATGTATTAATTGTAGAGCTCCTCATGCCTGCATGTGAAAGAAACCAGCTTTGACTAGGAACTCTAGAAAGTAAAAAATAATTAAAAATTAAAAATGAATAAAATAAGGGACATAACTCTCACGAGTAAACAGAAGAACAAATAAAAGTATGGGCAAAGCTAAAAGCAATAGTTCTGGTATATTTGCTAGCATCTGTTTTATTCCAAATATACTAAAACTCTACAGGTGTTAGTTGATAATGATGGTGTGGAAAAGGATGATATGTTCACAAATTTTTCTTCCATGTTTAGAAAGTGGGATGCTGTTTCTCTCACCTCAGGATGAAAAGCTTTCAAATCCAGTTAAAACTAAACAGGATGCTGTTTTAATCACTGGTAGGGATAAACACTCTCAAATCAGCAGGCTGAGATATCTTGTGTGCAGGAGACTTCAAGGAGCTGGGATTGCCTCAGACTGATGCCACTGGTAATGAATAAATGTTGGAACATAGGCACATGTCATTTTGTTGTGCAAATACTCAAAAGGGGTGACTCAGGTTACCATAGACTGGTGTTTTGACAACAACCCTCGAAAATTAGTAAGACTGATGGGGTTTTAGTTGGGAAGAGTTACACACTAATGAAAGACTGTCAGCATTGTTTGATAAGAAAAAGGATTTGTCACACAATCTATCTCAGCCTTTTTAAGAATGTTATAAATTTGGCTGATAAAGTTAGCTGCATAATCTTTTTAAGGTGTTTGATTTTTCCTTACAAGTTTGAAAAAATTTAGAACACATTAGGTAGGTTAAAGATCAGTCAACTGGCACATCTCAAAAATCACTCGTCATAGGGGAATCTCACTTGAACAGGGCTCTTTTTAATGGGTTTCCTTTCACGGCTCTGGGCCCAGTGTCATTTCTAATGATGATTTGTTGGTGATTAAAACACCGCTGCTGAGTGGTAAGGGAAGATGTAGAGGGGTTAGTCATACGATACAACCTTGATCTCTTGGATCCACTTACATAACACAGATCTCAGAGAGCCAAATGCAGGTGGTTCTTCCCAACGCAAGGGATGGGCGCTAAACGCTGTTAATGGAGCAGTAATGACTGAAGAGAATTTGGGATTATGATTGTCAGGTAATTTAACTAGCTGCTCCCTGGACAGTTACATGGCAAAACCAATAAAACCTAATGCTTAAAATATATGTGCGTATATATATATAACCTAAACGGGGAAGTAGAATGGATCAGAATATCGACACGCTGTCTCAAAATATTTCCTGTCTTTATGTTTAACATTTGTTACTGTGGTGTCCACTCTGGAAGAAAAGGTTTTGAAGTATTGGAGAGAGAGCAAGTCGGAGATAGGATATGAGATAGGAAAATACTTAGAAATATGAGATTTTAAACTGTGTTTATCTCCTCAAAAGTGAGATGGGAAATGATATGTTAACATGCATTGGTGCCTTCTCACGGGTCCTTTAGGTCATACAGGCTCTTAGATCCAACAGAAGGTAAAACAAGGCTTAAGAGTAGAGAGAAATGGGAAATACATATTGGAAGGAGCTGTGAAAGGAAGGGGGTGGATTGTTCACATCGTCTTGATTGCTCCCTCTGAAGAGAAGCATCATTTTTAAGATATGCCTTAAGCAAATCCGAATTACTGTGTTACGCATGGGATAAATGAGCGGCACTGTGGTTCCTGCTCCCTGCAAGAAGTTAGTCTGGAGGAGCACCAGCCTCTCTAACCAAAGTTAAAGCTCAAATTAGAGAAAAGGGAGCTCATAAGTCTAAGCTAATAATGTGGAAGAGAAAATAGCTTACAGGAAGTTGAATGTTTCTTGGCTGTTTCTCAGGATCTTTTTATTTGAGCTGTTTGAAGTTTGTGTTTCCCCTTAACAAGGCAAAAGAATTTAATGGCTTGATGTTGTTTGGAGCTGAGTGACTGCCTGTAGGCTCGCTTGATGAGAAAAGTGACATCCTGAGGAAACCTACCACAAATTACAAACAAACCCCTTATTAGTAGTGGCAGTTACCTCCTGCAGGATGATTGATCTGGCGTCCCTCTAAGGATAGTGCTCTCCTCGCTCCGCACACTTGACAAATAATAGTCTTTCTTAGGAGTTCATATTCAAGTTAGGCGGTAGCAATACAGTATAACTTTCAGATTCCAAACAATTAAAGTGAAGGGCTGAATGTCACTCATTGCGCCGGAGAGATTCATTTTAAACATTACACGTGCATCCCTCTTCTTTCGGCTTGTTACCTCTGAGATACCTTAGGGGCAAGGTCAGTTCTCAAAATCTGGTTATACCTCAGGGCTAAGTGTATCTTGGAACATGTTTGGTGCTTGTTGAGTCCAGCAGAGTAGACACACAGACCTGCTGTAGACCATCCTTATTCCTCGTTTTCTCTATCTCACAGGGATCCTGCAGTACGAGTTTGGGTTGCGTGTGGCATTTGCCTGCTCTGCTCATGGTAACTCCCTACATGGAAATTGTATAAATGCTCCTTAAAGCAAGTGTCAGTGCTCGTTATGGCTTACAAGCCTGATTGCGCTGGAGATGGTATTAAAACAGGGTTGGAGGGTCTCAACACGCAGCGGTGCAAGCTCCAGCACACCTCTTCATCGGCACCATCAGCCCTGGAGAACGGGATGCGGTTCCTGGCGCCCGTTACCAGCTCAGCAAATTGTGCAGGGCAGTGGCGCTCCTGGGCACGGTGGTCTTGTCTGCACACCCCCTTTCAGTTTGTTTGGCCGAAAAGATGTTCTAAATTCAAATTAAGTCAGTATAACTGGGTCTATGTTGGCTGTCTGCGACTTAAACATTTTCACTTTAATTTTACTTAGTTTTGAAAGAGCAGACAGAAAAAAATGTGGAATGAGTGTTTAGGTAAGGTCTGAATCAATATTGAGTTTTTTGGGGGGAAAAGAAAAAAGAAAAAAAACATACAGGTATTTGCAGCATTCACTTTTTCAGTGCTGTGGTATTCAGAGCCATTAAAAACCTCTGTGGATTAGAACAGGAAAGCAATTAAGAAGAGGCACCTGACACTTTCTCTTAGTTAGTGAAAGTAATATAGTTTCTTGAGACAAAATGTTTCTGGAATAAGAATCAGAGCCTCTTAGATGGATTTAAATCTATCTTAAGACTTTCCAGCTCTTCTTAGGAGTCTGTATAGTTATGTACAGCGCTTGTGTTCACGATACTGTTGGACACGTGGATGTAAATGTCAAAGAAGGTTCTATTGCTTCTGCTCATCCTTTGAGTACTTTTGAAGAGCAACCAAAATTCTAAGATTTGAGAAACCACCAAAGACATCATTAATTGCATAGACCATGTCTTGTCTCAGCCCAGAAAGTCCAAAGATCACTTTGATTTTTTAACTCTGCCCAATCAAAAACAGAGTGCATAGAAAAGCAGGAGTTTTGTTAGCTCTACTACGTTCCCCAGGTTGTATTTGATCTGGAACGCTTTTTGGGGACAACCAGCAGGACCATGTGTTACGATGGGAGGATAGGTGTGATCTGGACCATTTGACAAGAGCCATGTGAAGCTGTAGTCATGTTATTTAAAAAAATAAAATAAAATAAAAATAATAAAAAAGGTTGCTCATGTGTAAGCAGTGTAATACAGCCTTAATAAAATCTTTTTTTTCCATTCGTCTTTGGACCGATGGGAGTGGATTTTTAGAGCAGGAGAATTGGTGCAGAAGACTTCTCGGTTCTGCTATATGATTTTGAGTTTTTTATTTTGGACCAGCTGTGCCCTGAATGCCTGTTGGAAGCTGTAGAACACCTGATTTCTGTTCATTTGAAGGGAATCCATTTTGTGTGCTGTGCTCTGTGCTGTGAAACAAAGCTGTGAAAGTGCCGACAATCAGGAGACAGTCTTCAAGACTTAAGTGATGGGGATCTTAAGCAGAGTAAGAAAATGTCTTGTTACCTCATCAGTCATCAAATATGTTACTCTCAAACCCCTTTTTAATTCAGGATCTCACCAATAAGCTCATTTTTTTATATATTGTTGAATTTAATAAGAGGAAAATCACTATTAACAAAACAAAATAATAGCTGTTATCCAATGCATCATATAATAGCTATTATCCGTACCACTGGGAAGTTAGATTTCTGCACTTGACAAAAAAGAGTCTTCAGATGTATTCTGAAACATTATTAGTGTGTTTGTTAGTTAAATATGTTCTTATGTCCCTTTTTTTCCCTCTTTAAAGTATATTTTACCACCACTTCTTTAAAGGTCCGTTAGTTATCAGAAAGGCCCGATGCTGTCAGACCTGTGAGCTCAGCAGCTTTCTAGGGGCTCCCCTGGTGCCCCCCTGCAGTGCAGCTGCAAGGGGTGGAAATTGCAGACAATTTCTCAACCTTTGGTGCTAGGAGAAAAAAATATGGTATACTGTCCCATTTTCATGCTTTCAGGGCTTGATACACATAGGACACTGTAGTACTCTGCAGCCAAATGTATTTTTTCTCAGGAAAAGATTGACATTGACTGTGGCTAGAAGCCAGACAGTAGGTTAGCTGGACACTAGTCTGTTCCACTAACGATAATGCTTTGTGTTGGAGCAAGTTGTAGTCATCAGCTGATCTCACTTTGACAAGCATTTAGTAAGTGTACCATAGATATTATCTTTTGGGGATTTTTTTTACATGAATTATTTTTAGAGGTTTAAATTTCTAAAACTATATTGTTTTCTTCTCCTCTTGAACTTCTAAAACTTTTTACTCAAGTGTATAGGGATAATTTTAATGCATCCCCAATGGGAAACACACTAGAAAACTTCCATCAGGGAGTGGATTGGATGCAATGACAGCTCTCTCCTGCTTTGTTGTTGCTTCATGTGTTTAGTTTTCATTCCTTAAATGGTCTCTAAAGAGAGAAACGACTTGACTGCAGTCTGAAGTGCAGCCAAATGGGAGCCTGATTTCCTCCAAAAATACCACTCTGCTTAGCAGACCTGTTTGTACCACTCCTCACTTGGTAACAGTCAGTTACTAGCTAGTATAAACATGGTCTACCGTCCAGGGTTCCTCTTAGTTTGTATAAGACTTCTCTTCTACACACCAGATACCAGCGTTAAGAGTGTGAAGACCTCATCTGGTGACACACCAAAGGCACCACCTTCCGAGAAAAGCTGGTAAACTTAAAATGTCTGGGAATATTCAGTTTCATCACAGCATTGGTCTTTTCTTCCCAGTGCCAGACTTGAAAAATTTGACAGGGTAACCTAACACTTCCTGAGTAGTGTTGGAAGAAGGATGCTCCTATGCATAAGAAGTAATATTATATAGATCATCCTCCTTACACACAAGGGTTTGGAGTATTCAAAATTCTGGTTGGCATTTTTAGTGGAGAGTATGCTGCATGCTGTCAAGCAATTATTTCTAGCTTTGCAGTGTCTTTTTTAAACTCTGTTTGTAACTTGGGCTTTCTATTTCTTTACTGACATGCAAGGGAATTATCAGAGGTCCAGGCAGGCTGGGAATCTCCACGGTGGAGGTTTCCGTGTGCCCAGAGCAGACACAGCAGAGGCCCTGGCAGGTCCGGCTCTAACGTGGGCTCTCCCAACCCGTCCCCGCAAAACAACAAGGGGGAGGAGGACGAGGGCAATTGGGTCCTTATGCCCCTTCAGCCCTTGGCCTTTCCCCCGGGGCTGTCAGCAAGAGTGTTAATTAATGACAGCCGTGACAGCCAGGCATGGAGCTGATGCCATGAATGCATTTGTGACACTTCCATGCTCATGGGTGGACTTGACCCTCATTTGCCACCAACCTGTGATTTAATGGCAGGGAGAAGTTCCCCAAGTTGTTGATATTCCCGATGGAGCCTGCAATCCTCCCTTGCTCCTTTGTTTTCCAATTAAACCCTGGAAGGGTTCCATTGGCACTTTTTCTTTTCAAATTTTATTTGTTTTCCTACCTGTCGCAGACTGCTCTGCAAGTGCTTCCATATCGATGAGGATATTTTCTCAAAGGAGCCTGATGCTTCTGTTTTATCAGGGACGGAAGGAAGGAATAATCTGGATTTTGCAAACAGATACATGACAATATTGACGCTGCCTCTTCAGCGACCTGCAGAGTTAATGTGTTCTGCCTTCCCCAGGGTCTTCTCTAATACTAATGTGCTTTACTTCTTAAAAAGTACCTGACCTAAATTCAAATAGGAAGTATAATATGCTTTTAATATTTAGTTTTTGAGAGTTATAAGGCTTTCTGGCCTATATTGGATGTTCATATCCTGCTGCAGCTTTGCTCTTTCCCGATTTTTTTTCCCTTTCTTTTTGCTGTTTTCTGCAATCTCTGGCATTTCAACCCATTGATTCTTTGGCTCTGGGCTCACCAGATACTATGGTCTCATTTATACTCCTCTCCACCTGTTTGAATGGCAATCAGAGACCCCAGCTGCCAAGCTCTGCAATATTTTCTTCATGTGAGGATGGTGGTTGGCTTCTGTGCAGATTTCATTTAGCTCTGCTGGCAGCTTCCGTGCTACCTCTGGGCTCGCCATAGGTGCAAACACAAGTGTTTTGGTCACTTAGTCTATTTTTCCATAGCCTAAAAACGTATTAAAAATCGTGCCCGGGCGAGTTGTGCCTTCGTCCAGATTTACTCTATTAAGCAGCGCTGCCGTTCCTGGGGCGGCGCGTGCAGCCGTGCTCCTCTCTTGGCAGCGCGGGGAGCTGGCGGCGGTGCCTGTGCTGCCCTTGGCATTGCTCCTCGCTGTTTTTCTCCATCACTCTTGGGGTGGCTTTGGCAGCTGCACCGGCCAGATGCAGAGCTCCCTCCTGTTTTGCAGCAGAGGCATGTGAGGGCTGTGTAAAAAGCTTTCTGGCAGAGGCTCCGCGCATTGCCTGGCTCTGCTTTCCTTCTCCAAGATTTGCTGCTCGTCCTATAGATACTGGCTCCTCACCCACAAACAAGCGTGAGGAATTCGACCCCACGAGGCGGCTGTTTGCAGAGAAAGGGGCTTACCTAACGTGCACAAAAAGCCCTATTAGCGTCCGTCTCTGCCGCATTTCTGTTGTGCAAACACTTACTTTGACACTTGATGAATTTGTCATCTTATATCTTGTAAGCACAGCAGTTCCGCGCACCCCTTTAGAATAAGCAGTTCTGTTAGCAGCAAGATTAATAATGCCTGCTTGCAAGTACGCATTTCCTGATGTTTAATAAGTAGTGAGCTCATACTACAAATTTTCCCCTGATGAAGACATTTTAATAGTCTCTCTCTCCTTGAATGCTCTGCCTGTTTTCATAAAAAAGTGAAGGAACTTAATATTTTGCAAGCTGCTAACCTTTGTTTAGTAGGTGGAAATTGTTCAACAGGTTCAAGAGGACCCGTATTCAGAAGATATTCCTTACACCTGGCAAAAAATGAGGCATTTTCCTTAACCATGGAACCAGTGCAGGGCAAATTCAAGCAGGAATGTTGTTACCAACCTCTGCCAGGCCAAATGACGCTGCCCTGGAGCAGTCGTGCAATACACTTCAGCAGCTTCTCTCCAAAGTTAATTTACTGCCATTGTTCCTTTTACTAACCAATAATCGAGATCCGCCTTCAGCAACTGTCGGCCAAGTTAGTAGATTTGGTGGCCAAATACTTTACTTTGGGGAATTTTAGCTAAATAACTAGGAAACAAACTTGTTTTAGTCGCTGTATGTATATGGCAGAATAGTTAAATCATATGCAGCAACTAGGATTTAGGACTTAAAACATTTACTTGTAGAGTGTGGGAAATGGTGGCAAAGGATATGTCACATGTCCCCACACTTCTCCAGGAAAGAGTGTCCTGAAAAGTGAGAAATGCTCAGAAATGATTATTGATGATGGTTGTTTCCCTTTTGAGCACCAGATAGACTTGCTGGTGCTCCTTTCACCTAGGAAATATCTTCTGCTCCTTCCAGGCCCTGTTTTCTAGCTATGGCAGCTCCACCTTGGCCACAGAACCTCTGCAGCCACAGACGTTTGTCACCTCCCACCACGGGAGCACCCGGTGTCCCACCAAGTGCGTCCTAGTTGCAAACCGCCTTCCTTGCAAACTGCCCCCCATGCCACAGTTTTGACGAAAGATGGTTTTATTTCTCCAAAGACAGTCCAGTGATTAAAGTGGAGTTGGCAGCACCTCTTGTGCCATGCGCTGATGTCATTTAGGTCAGGATTTTTCTTTAACATCAGGATTTTTCTTCAGTAAAAGTCATGTTTCAGCCGCAGCTGCCTGCAAACATTAAGCTAAAATTTTCTAAGACTTCTGCTCGCGGTGCTGGCCTGCTTCACGAGACAGTGAAGAGCATCAAGCATGTCTTCACGACTGTCACAAATCTCTATTTACAATTCTAATTGAGATACACGCGTAAAGGTTTGGTGGGTAGCAAGCAGGGTTTGATAGCTGGCTGGCGTTTTTAGCAAAAACTACTACTGCAAAATGAAATCATTCATTCTCCTTAAGCTGAGCAAGTTGGAATAATTCTGTTTATGAGAAACAAAGGGGAGACTGGAGGTTGTTGACTGAGCATTTTATTTTTGTATTTTATGTTCTTTGCTTTTTTTTTTTTTTGGTCACAGCACTCTTATGTATCCAGTTTTCTAATTTTTCCTGTTTTACTGAAATGGCAGATTCACGGTTTGTTGGACTGCTTATTATTATTATTGTGTGCTTATATACTTCTCTTTAAACCACATGCTTAACTTTGCTTTTCCAGGGCTTTTCCAGCCCGTTGGCTGTTTTTTTAATTGTATGCAAACTCTTGCAGGGTCTATTTGTTTGCCCTTAATTAGCTGATCTGTACTCTTAAACTTTACAGTCTTTTTTTTTTCCCCTCCATGAGAATATGAATTAATGTTTGCTCTGACGGCAACAGAAGCTCCTTTTCTGTAGTCTCAGGTTGGAAGTGTAGCAAACCTGTGTGTATTTGCTCGTTCTTTAATAATATGCACATCCCCTATGTGCCTTTGCTGCTGTTCCACTGATGGTAACCTGGAGTGCCGTGAATCCTCATTCACCGGCCTTCCTCTCCTCTTAAATGTCACAGCTGTCAGCGAAGGAGTGATGTAGGAAATATTAGAACAACATTTTCTAGATTTTTCTGTGATCCGTTGCTACGTTCTCTCATGCAGCAAGCGATGGGAATCATTCAGCGGGGACAGCTTAGGAAATGATAGCAGCTGAGTAAATCTGACTCATAGCATTAAATATCATGGATCAAATGGGCAGGTGCCAAACTTTCCCGCTGGATTTAATGTAAGACTCTGACCCTCGTACTATTACAAAAGTGGGTCAATTTTTTGTGCTTGTACAGTAGGTCTTTTGACATTTTGCCCAACACCAGTGTGCACTATCAAAGGTTTTATCATCAGCTGCCAAAGGGATAACGACAACTTTTGAATTCCAATAAAGAGTGTAATTGAATGGATTGTGTCTCAAGAAAATAATGGGGGGGAATGGATAACGACTGGCGTTATGTGTCTGCGTTGCCATGTGGAAATCTGGCACTGAGATTCAGCTGGAGTCGAGATGGCAGAGAGGACAGCATCTGAATGGAGTCATTTTTATCTCTGCAAATTGCAAGATACTTCAATCCCTCCTCCCAAACCACCAGTTTCAAGGCTGTTTTTCTGTGTCCAGCGAGAACAGGTGGGCTGCACAGGAAAGATGGCATCGGCTCTCAATTTTTCCTTTTTTCTCCCCATAAGTACTAGTGGCTTATAGCCGATCTGGACTGACCCCTTTTCCTCTGACTCTCCTAATTTTGATAGCTTTCCTTTGCTTCCTTTCTGTTTTACTAGGTGTTTTCAGTCTTCAACCCAATGATCCAACTGCTCCAAGGCCACACGTAGGGTATAACAGAGCTAAGGACAAGCTGGAGGTGATGTCCATCAACCACATCCAAGGCCATGGTGAAGCCATGCCAGCGATATGATGGATTCATGGTCTGATGGTCAATGTGGTGGTTGTCCTAGCTTGACTTTTGTCCAAAGTGAAACAAACCCAAGTTATCTTAACGTCATGAATCCTCCTCACGTTATCAGCGGGATACTGGAAGTGTTCCTCTATTTGGGAGGATACTGTGTCCTCCGGCTGCTCTCGGGCCAGACCCAGGCTCCCCTGCAGTTCTTGCAAGTCTTAATTCTGGCAGCACAGAAGTTAATAGTTTAGGAAAATTTTGCCTTTTTTATAATTAAGTCTGTAGAAGGTAGAAATCAACAGTACAGTGCGTTTTCCCAGCAGAGACCGTAAATTAATTAGGAGCAATTTGCTGTCAGAAACAATTTCCATAATTTTAAGTAAAAAAGCAGAAAACCAGTTTTTAGTCTGAAGTGATTTAACTCCTGTGAAGATGAATTATGTGGATTTGGATTTACCAGCTCCTGGTTCCTGGGCTGCAGGGTGCGTAGATGGTGGTTCAGGTGGTGGTGGTGATGGCGGGGGCAGAATTTCTGGGAGTGATGCCCTCTCCCCTGGCCCCCTACCCGCACTTCAGATCTTGACCTTTCCGTAACAGAATTGTCTTTGACACTTGCAGATTCCTGTCAGGAGATAATGAACAAATTGCAGTGCTAATCGAACACAGGCCTTTGCTAGGCTTTTGCCTGGTAGTCACGCAGCAAAGGTCACAGTCTAACTAATGAGGGCTTTGGGTGATACCGACACAATATGTGGGCTTTTCGGAAAGGCCAGAATTTATGGGTGCCACTCGGGGACAATTCGGCTATCACGAGCATCTCTAGAAGTACAGGAAGGGGTGATCCATCTATCACTAAAGCCCCATTATTGAACTTAAACACTCGGCTTCATATGCATAATTGCTAGACCTTGGGCTCCTCAAAAGGCCTCAGTGTCATTATGATAGATCCTCCTCCCTGTTTACCAGGACGGATGAGCATTAGATGGTCCATTGTGGCATTTAGTATTTCAGCCCATCAGGATTTTAGGGTGATTTGCAGATATCAAGTCACTGAGATGCTGATTTAAATGAAGGGAACATTTGCAGAATCATAAATTTGTCCTATGAAGTCTATTATGTGGATACCTTTCTGCAGCTGATAAGCATTAAAAAATTTACTGCTCCAGACTTGCATTTTCTCCTTTTTTTGTGGCCTTTTCAGGTGCGAATATATTTATTAGCCCTTTCTTTCTTTGCTGATGTACAATTAAAGCAGTCTGACCTCTAGCTGCCAGAGGTTTCACCAAAGTACATTTTCGAAACTGTGACTTCCAGAGGATAAAATCTGCTGTATCATTAGTTCTTGCTTTAAAGCGACATGTACACTTTATTAAAACTGTTTCAAATATGTAGGAATTATAGGCTAGAGATGAAAAGGCTCTGCAAGATAAATGAGGGAGCTACTCTCAAAATCTGCAAGTTACCTGCAGAATATTAAACGGGACTGGAGAGCTGTAGCGTGATCGTGGTGCTGGGCTCTGTTCTCCGTGTGCTCGTGCTGGATTGCAGTCCAAGCAAGCGCATTCTGGCTGATCTTCCATTGAATAAAATCTGATGCTGCTTCCACTCATAGGAAGGTCTGCAGTTTTGCCACAGAGCTCAGCAGGGGCGGGTGAAGCGATCCCGTTGTTGATGTATCAGTTTGGCTAACGCTCCACGATCCTGTGCGATGTAAGGTGCAACATAAATGGATGTTGTATAAATATTTTTCAGTTTCTAGAAATGTAGGCTATAGCAAATGCTGGAATTAGAGTTGACAGTGTAATCAGAAGCTACATTTCACACTATAGGGATGGCACCTTGTGCAATGCAGTCTGTTAAGTACCACACAGCATCACCGTACAGTTCCAGATCTTCAGAGGAATTATGAGATGTGAGTGTTGCTAGAGTCTGTGTGCTCTTCCCTTTCATATTTACTTGCTTAAAAATAACTCTATTTTTTCCTTCCTTTTTAAATGATTATCTTGAAGATTTCTATTTATTTTGTGATAGAATCAAAACCACCACCAGCTGAGGAACCCTGCTTCAGCAGTTTAATTTTTGCTAAATGTCTGGATACCTTTTAGCTCATTGTACTGTTTAAAGGCAATGAAGACACCCTCTCCTGGTCATTTACTGAATGAACTTATTTGTTTTTAAATGCTATTCCTTTTTTTATGTGTGAGGAAGGAATCATTTTATTTTTTATTTAAGCGTATAGTTGGAAATTAGCACTCATTTGATCTCAAAGTCTGATATAGTGAAGGTAGAGATCTCTTTTCAACTAACATCAAATGTCAGGTCCAGATAAGCTGTGTGGGATATGATAAATCTGGGTACATGAGGAGTGAAAAGTGCCTTATGCAACTGGGTTACAACACTGCCATCAACCCCAAGAGTTGAACAACATCAGTTGTTCTCCATCCTTAATAGCTTTATTTCATTGTGTTTGTTCTGGAAGTCAGAGCAAGGTGCCTTAAGTCAGTGAATTTTGTTTTAAGACACAGTGCAGACTCCCCCACAAGTGAATCATAGGGCCGCTGCTCTTCCTGTTGCTGCTGACAGCACTTGAAAGGTCAACAGCAACATCCACCGAGTGACGGGCATGTCTGGGTTGTCGCAGCACGTGAAGAGCAGAAGCATTTTTTGACTTGGCTTCACTGACATTTTCTGCTCTATGGAACAGGCTGCTTTTAAGGGATATCGCCCACTATGCCAAATTTTCAAAATAGACAATTCCCTTTTTTCAGTACAAAATCTAGAACAAACCCTCAGGATTCTCTTCCTTGGGTGTGGGTATCTTGCCCTTATTCAGGCGGAATCACCTACTGTTGTGGCAAGATATGCACTGATCATGCCAGATTCCTGTTTAGAAATAAATAAAAGCAAGAGGAAAGCACAATAAAACTGTGTATAAAGCAAGGGGGTTTACATTAGCCATGACAAAAGTTCCCTAATAGTATATACATTTTTCCAACATGTATATATTCATAGTGTTTGGTGCATAACACATTGAAAACTATTGTGGACCACTTAGGCTTTACTTAGGTCTTAGCTCTTCAAAGCCTTCAGCTAGTCTGCCTTCTTACAAAAACCTTTTGCCTGGTGTTAAATCCTTTGCTTCTGCAACAATCATGGAAAAGATTTATATAAAAAATCATAGAAAAAAATAACAGGAAAATATTCCTTATCCTCATCTAAGCTCCACTTCAAGCTCTTCCTTTCAGTCTTCTCCTATACCTCCAAGTGCATATACTATTCTAGAGCTGCTTTTAGATTAACAAACAGGATTTTTAAAACCAAATTTCCAGTTGAAGAAGTTTCTTGCAAGCTGAATAGGCTGAAGTACGAAATACTAACACAGCAGGACTTAGTACAAAAAGTGCTATTTCTCTTTTTGTGATAATTGAAAATCTATAAAAGTCCTTGAGAACTTATTTGGTGATCAGCCCTACTTTGCAGAGTTCCTCTGATGATGGCAATGCGCTGGTAACCAACCTTGTATTTGTGGGCTTTGGGAGTCAGACGCAGCATGTAGCCTAATAGTTGTGCCTGCATTTTCAATACCAACCCAATAGCTGATCTATCAATACCAGACTGACAGCAGACAGTCAACCACAGGATTAGCAGTTTTCCAGTTCTCATAGTGCTCTTGATATTGGGAATGTTTTAGCACAGACTCTTTGTCACCATGAAAAGAAATTGGCATCATGGCCACTTTCCAGTCTGGAGGTGCAGTGATACCGTGTGTTCTGGTGTTTGAAGCTTGTAGCTTGAAGAAGACTTGAAGAAAGGCCTTTTCCATCTGCTAGTTCTGCTAGTCAGTAGCTGTAACAGACAGTACAAACAGTACTGTTTGTATTAACAGTAGCTGTTTGTATTAACAGTGCTTGGAGCTATCACGCAGAAGAGCTGTTTGCCCATGGACTTTCCATCAACAGACCCTCAGTTTGTCCTTAAGACTCCACTTATGGTGGTGGTCTTCCACCCAACCCTTTGCAGATTGCCATGTTGTTTAGCTGCTATCGGTCCTATGAGCAGATATGTTCCTTGGCCTGGATATGAGGAGACCTGCAGCTTCTGGGGTCCAGTGGGCTGCTTGTGACTTTCTGCTTTCAATAGAAATCGCAAAGTAATGCTAAGATCCCAAAGGACTAGCCTTCTCTCTAAGCGCAGGCTCCTATTTACTCCATATGAACAATTATGCCTATGTGTGGTGTGTATCCCATTCTGGAGATATTCTTGATATAATCCTAAGGACAAAACCTTCTCAACACAACCTTGAGGAGATTTGTCAGAGCGGAGCCCTCAGCACATTGATGAACAACTCCGGTAAATCAGTGCTAGAACTTTTAATTACCAAGGAATTCAGTGAGGAAGATGCTTTTCTAAATATTTATTTTTGTTTTGTTGTTGTTTTCCCGCTGCAGAAGTCTTGCCTGCTGTTAAGCAATTGGAAAGGATTTTGTCATGGGAGGGGAGAAAGCTTCACACCTCAGGCAGCCAAGAACATCCTGATCTCTTGGTGCAGATGTATGGGGGGAAAGGTGTGAACTCTCACAATGCAAAGGTGTTAAACTTTATCAAATGGACTCTCCTGCAGCCTTTTAGAGACCTGCTGATATCCATTAAAACAGAAAGAATTTCCATCTGATTTTTAAGAGTACCAAAGATATTGTTAATGTTGTCTGCTGCTTGCAGGTCACCTCTTCTTGGGTCCATGTTTGACTATGCTGAAGAATGAATCCACAAAAACTAAACTTAATGAACAAGAAAGAAACTGTTAGGAAATTAGGCAGTTTGGGGCACACTTCAGCAGGAAAGTTTTTTTGAATAAAATAGAACGCCAACCTGGCCTGAAATGGTATCCTGAGCACAAACTGAGCTTTAAGAAAACTTTCCAAAAGAAGTTTGATTGATTTCTTATTTAAGTACTCAGATTTGTACAACTTGATCACCCGAGCTCTGGCCAGAAGCAGAAATGCCATTTTGCATTAACAGCCCTCGGAAGGTCTGTGGACCTGGTAAATCTGACATGCCTGGAAATGGGGGACACTGGAAACGCCATTATAAACTCTGTGGCCTCTCTGAGAAGAGCTCTGACTTCCAGGAGGTTTGGAGAAGCTTTTGGTAAGACCTTGATGTTATAACCCTTTTTTTCTGCAAGGATTGAAGGTAGATTGCAGTGCAAGGCATATTAAATAGCAGTTTAAAATGCATTGCCTACAGACTTCCTAGGGATCTATTAACCTTCAGGAAGGTGGCTGATGCTGGTAGGCTTTAAGCCCTCCGATGTATCTGCATTTGCTTTGAAACCCTCATTCTTGTATTGTCTGTAGTTCCTTGTATAATAATCAATGTTAACTGGTTAAATAGTTCATGAACTGGGAAGATCATTGCAACTGAGGACATATGCAGCTAGGAAAGACATTCAGCGAAGGAAAATCCTGAAGTTAGCAGTGCCCTATATATTAAACATTTTGTAAGAGAACTAGGGGAACAAATAATCCAAGTAAATGAGTAAAATTCATAGTGTTTTGAGGGGAGGAGATACTGCTTGGCCTGAATCCAAGAAAGTGCTTAAAAGTGTGCTAAACTTTAATGAGTTGAATATTTTCATCTCTGTTTTATGGAATGGTTAGGTCTAATTTTAGGCACACGCTTAACTTCTTTGCCAAATTGGGGTCTAAAAAAGAGTTATGCTTTTGCATTTGAGAAGCAGGAATGATATCACATGACTTCTATATTTAATCACAACTACTGAAAGCAGCTGGGATTTTGAATACAGAATACTTAAAGCAAACTGTTCTTGATCAATCCATAGAGAAATACTCAGAGGGAAAAAAATATATACAGTAAATTTGAATAATGAACAATTTTGAGGAAATTGCAATCTGCTTGCAGACATTTGGAGAGCCGAAAGGAAGCTAAATTTGTTGAGTAAGTTACTTGCTGTGATCTATTCTCTTGGCTCTAATTAGAGGGAAGCGAGCAGTAAGGGA
Source organism: Crypturellus tataupa (assembly GCA_034781795.1). Classification (NCBI taxonomy): domain Eukaryota; kingdom Metazoa; phylum Chordata; class Aves; order Tinamiformes; family Tinamidae; genus Crypturellus; species Crypturellus tataupa. Next base: position 3,990,335 of record JAWLRI010000763.1, read on the forward strand.
ACCCAGAAAATGAGACTGCTGCGGACTGAAGTGCCCAAAGAGAAGAGTCTTAAGTTGGAAGCATTTTTTTTAAGTTGATTATTTTTCCCCAAGTAATTTTTAAATAGAAAATGGTGCTTTGAAATGTTCATTTGAAAGAAATGCTAGCTGTATAAATAAACAGAATTGATGCTTGACAAATTGGACAGAAAACATTTATATTTTCTGGAATTTAAATATAACTATTCGCACTTGATAAACCTCGACATTAAAAAAAAAAAAGTTATTATTAAGAATTTTCATTGGCTACTTCAGCTCAGACTTGCATGTTAGTTGCATTCAGTTCACAATACAGCAAAATTCCCTTCTATTTTTGAACACGTTGCCCAGCTGCTGTGTGAAATACTTGAATGCAGCAAATATCACTTCTGTTTCTTCTAAGGAAAGCTTCCTGCCATCGAGGTGCAGGGTCATACCTGGAAGCTGTTAAATTCAGACTTTTTCCTATCAGACCACCCTTCAAAGCAAAAGGAGTCCACAGTAATACACTCCCAGCATAGCAAAACTCTTCAAATAAAAAGAAAATGTGTTCGGAAAGGAAAGACCTTTCTCAGACCAGTCCAAAACTACTGAAGGAAAATAACCATAGGAATGCAGAATTATCACGTATCCTTCTTCTCCAAGCTCCAGTCATATTTCATTGACCTCATTTTCTTCAACAACAAATACAGAGCAGCAGCATGTTTTTATTAAAAAAAAAAAAAAAAAAACCACAACCAAGTAAACGGACCTTCTTGCCTCTTATACTCAGTGTTAGCAACACTGAATAAAACTCTTAGACAAGCTACCTTACACATATTTTTAAGTGAAATATTTTCAAAATCTTTCCTGTACACTTTCAAGTGTGTGCAGTGGGCAAGCTGAACATCCTTTAATTGTTTCCATGGCTCTCAGATTTGAACTTCTTTTCCAAAGCTGCTTAGGTTGTAGTACCTATTTCTGTGGTTGTTGCGTCATCACTTTGATTTTTCACACCAAAGCTGTTGTTTTACAGTTAATTAGACATGATCGTAATACTTGTATCTTAATATGACCACGGGCAAAACCCCAGCTGAAATCCTTTCTGGTGTGTGTGTGTGTGTGTGTGTGTGTGAATCAAAACTAATTTGTCTGGAATTAGTAGGAGTACTTCAGATTTTCACAAGGAAAACTGTTGGACTTTAGTCCAATAGCTTCTGTGCTGTTAGTCAGCATCTAATAGAGGAAGTGATGCCCGTTCTGGCTTGAAGAACTTTATAGACGGTGAATGTCAGCACCTCATTCCTTCCTATTTCCTCTCTCTACCCCTGACATTCTTGTTCTTGCCACTCAGATCCGTGTTTTTTTCCTCTTGATTTCATTCATTGTATTGTAGCCTTGCAGGATTGTTCTTGGGATGGAACAGCTTGTTGAAAGGTGTTTATAATAACAATTACACCCACTCCAATCACTAAAGCGTAATCTTTATCTTAATCAAAAAAAAAAAAAAAACTCAGAAGAAAAAATATACATCACAAACTACTCCAAAGTTCTGCTTGAGTTATTTTTCAATTACAGCAGGTGAAGCAGAACGAAATTGTTACAGCCATTTATTGATTGTGTTACTATCCATTAAGGTACAACAGAAGAAGTCCATCATATTGTGTAACAACTTAACTATTTAAAATAACAAAGGCTTCCTATTGTTTCCCTTTTTGTCATTATCCTGACAAATACATTCTACTTTTGTGCTAGAAATCAAATTCAGGAATCATAATGAAGAAATTTCGCATTCAAGCTGACGTTACTTCTTCCCCTAGCTATTGAAATTCTGCTGCTTTTTCATTGAAAAATAACTGATGCAGAACAAAGGTAATGAAATATATTAATTATATTAATGATGTTTTAGTGAAACTGGCGGCTTCCTGAGGAGAGTGCGTATATGAGTATAAGAAGAGATTCCATCAATGCGTAGATGATTAACAGACAACGCTGTCACTATTTTAGCTGTGATGAACTATTCAGACATGTGGCTGACTAAAGCTTTCAAGTTTATGCTGAGGAGCCGGGTTTATCCTGTGTTTTGAGACTCCGTGCCCCGATGGAGCCGTGCGGTGGGTTCAGTGGCTGCACTCCTGGTGTTTATTTTCACAGGTTCGTATTTTCACCCAGGTTCAACTCCCTACAGGTAGAAAAAATGCAAAAGAAAATGAAGGTGACAAAGTTAAAGAAGGTCCCTATTCAACTTCCACTACTGTTAGTGATGAAATTGTCAGGATCGGAGTCAGAGTTCCCTTCTCCGTAGCATTGACCATGTCGTAACCTTGCGGCCACCTCTTCTGCCCTCTGCAGATGTCAGAGCCTTCTTCCCTAGCGCTCATGATCTCTTAAGCTTGTGACAACTGCTAACATAAAATACCCACTGCCTGTTGCTGTGACCACAGCTTCTCCATTTGAATCTCTTCGCTACATATCAGCTTCAAGCCTCTTGTAAATTCGATTTGCCATTTTGCATGTCTCTTTAAAGGCACAGCAAGGATGGCGTTCAGACTTGGGACTTGGTTTTGTTGCATGGTTGTTTTTATGCTAAAATCTCCAATGATCATTTTTCTTTTCTCAAGTAATTTGTTGCCCATCCTCACAGTCCATCCTTGTTCTTGCAGCTCTCCACTACCTTTTCTCTGGCTTATAGAGTAAATACCTGTTAGACTCCTCAGCTTGCTTCATCCAAAAAACCCTCGATCCCCATAACTGATGCTGATCTGAAGAGCAGTTTTGTGTGTCAGTGCTCTTGAGGATCGATCTGAGAGAACATTTGTAGGGAGATGCCTCTTGCCTCCACGCTGTTTGGTTAGAAATACGCTGCAGAAACCAAAGTGTCAATAGGGACTGGCTAAATGGACTGCCTGACCATTGCACTTTCAGGATCTCTGCTATTTCTCCTGAGCCTATAAGGAGCTTGAAAAATAAATACAAAGCACCTGAAAACATTACTGTCCTCCTATGTGTCATTTCTTGCTATGAATATGCAGGGATTAGGCAAAATGATGTCAGGCATCTAGGTGAGAGTCTCTGAGTTCAGTTTGGATCTTGCATTATTGCAGTCTCTGGGACACAGGGATAAGTGCTGCCAATTTACTTAGTGGTAAATAAGAGGCCACAGATGAGTTTAACTGAACTACCCTGTGAGTATACTTTGTAGCTGCCCATCAGGGGTTAATTCTGTTCTCAATTTGTGCCTGGGACTGTGCTCAGGAGGCCGAGGATGGGAATGGAGAGACTCAGGCTATCTCTTCCCACAGATCTCGCAGCAAAATTTAGGAGCTGAAGGATGCAACATGTGCAAAAAAGCTTGATAATGTTTTTAAAACATATCACTTGAAATATGTTAACGCATATGTTCCTCCATTCAGAACTCTTTCCAAATACATAATTTGGACCTTTATAGCTTTACACCCGAGTCATTGCGGATCGTGAACACAGAGAAACCGCCTAGAAGTTTTCTCCTGCTGTCTTCGCTCAGTATCGTGTTGACCCTTCCTTCCCGCCCGAGTCTTGTGAAGTCCCTTCTTGCTCTGTGTGTGTGTGAGTGTCCCTGCAGCTCCCGCAGAGCCGCTTCCACCCGCCGGTGTTTCTCCCACCAGCCTCGCGTCGGTGGCAGCGAGTCAGCGGCTGCCCGGGGCCAGGTTCAGCTCGCTCTCAGCTCCAAAGTTTAAAGGTTTCCCAGGGTTCAGACTTGCCTCGCTGGCTCTCTGTGAATAACTGGCTGTTTTAAGCAGCCAGAGAGGTATTTTTCATTTGCAGCAAGAACAAACAAATAGGGTAACAAAACTCCCGTTGTTGCAGACATTTTCGGTCAAATAAGCAAGTGTTCTGTGTTTGTTTTACAGGAAGGCATTAAATTCTTTAAATTTGGGTAAGAGCGTAAATGCACATGCACACGTGCTGGGTTTGTAGCACCGTCTCATGTCTCTGTGCCACTAAGATGTAGCTAATAACGGCCAAGAAACTGAGTGGGGTTTTCATTTGAGCACTGGAGAAGTAGCAGATAAATTGCCGAGTGGAAGTCCCTTGGATAATGCAAGGTAACTCTTTGCCCGACGTCTTTTCAGTTAAATAAAACACAACCTTTACCCAGCGCTCTAAATTGCCCTGGAGCGCGCTCCTAGATGGAATTAATCTTGCCATCCCAGGATCGCAAGCTTGCACGGAGCCGGCTGTGCATGCGTCCATGCTACAGCACTCGTTTTGTAAAGTTCCCCGTTCCACAGATGCATAACTTAATCAAATCGGGTGCTTTCCTGATTTCTGAATTTTATATAATTTTATTCTGGTTAGTTCCCTTTCAGGGTTGCAGCAACCTCTGTGACTTCTTGAAGGAAAGTTCCAGTTACAGAAATATGTGATGTTATTAGAGTTTGTGGTTTTTACTAGACATTAGTTTGCCTCACCAGCTGCTGGGTGACTGGATGATATTGAATCTTACCCACGGGGAGTGCTGTTCGAGATCTATCTCATTTAGTGTAAACTGGTGTAGAAACTTCTGTTTTTTTCACCGTTTTCAGATGACTTTCCTAGGTTCTCGGGTATGCAATCCAAGCCATGAGATTTCCAAATACCAGATGCTGATGGGTCTGAGAGGAGCTAAGATGCTTGCTCACCCTCTTGGACATCTGAGAGCACATAGTGATGTAGCCTGGTTCTGAAATGTAGCAAAGAAAGAGCAGAAATGTTACAATTCTTCCTCAAAGTCTAGTACTAAGAAGTTAAGAATTGGAATGCAATTGGAAAGAATTGCACTTACCTTTTTCCTTGTTGCCATTTTGTTTTCAGATTCTGGGTCTGGTAGCTTTATTTTTTTTTTTTTTAATTTCATTTCCAAATTAACATTGCTGTTTTTTTTTTTTTTTACAATCTTTCCCCGACTCCCTTCCTTGCTCCCCATCTTTGCCTGCTGTGCATTCTAACAATAGGTGAACAGCACATTTAAGGGTGAACTGTAGCTCTATTTCTAATGCCTCCTAAATTTATGATTTTGAGGGAGTATTATAAAGCGTAAGTAAAGCTTTATGTTCAAGCAGTTCATAAAATCTGCCTAAATATGCTTTCTCTGTGCTGTGTAAATTAAAATACAGAAAATAGCGCCATTCTGGAAGAAGTAATTTGTGTTTACATTTTGATAAGCAGGTAGGCACCACAGGTTATTCTTCTTTTCCTTGTAACACACGGGACTTTGTTTATTGTCTTTTGCTAATTTTCCATATTTGCCTTCGCTCTTTTGACAGCAAAAGCAGGCATTTCCCTCTGCGGTTTGTATTTCTCCTGCAAAACATTAGGTGAATGTGAGTAATTTCCTCTTGCAAGGATGCGTTTTGTTTGAGACTTTTGCTGAATTATATTGTGCTGATTAGTGAACCAAGCGCCGGGTTCCATCTGCTAGAGAATAGGAGTGGGATATTTATAACATGATGGATGTTGCTGTTGGGTGGGTTGCGGCGCTTCTCGAGGACTAAGCATTTCACCGGGGCGGTAGGCTGCTCTGTTTGGTTTCTTTTAAAGCAGACTTGCTGACTTGGGGATGGGAAGTATTATTGCAGAATCAAGGGTTTGGTCAAGAACTACAATTAAAGTATTTAGCATTGAAGGCATGCTAGCTTAAAAGATGTAAAAACAAGTGTGGTCAAGTACTGTATTGATATACATGGAACTTGATTTCTCAGTGCTTTGGGGGTATATCCAGTGCTAGAGGTTTTTTCCCTTTGGAGCAATGAAAGGAGGTGAACATGTCAGGTCAGTGAAACATCTTCTGCACTTGCATGTTCTCGAACAGTGCTTCTCTTCTCCTAGTTTGCCCATAATTATCCACCTACATTTTTACAGGTGTTTCAATATTTAAATATTTACCCACCCCAAGAAGGGATATTGCAATGCTTTGCAGCACTGTTGTGGAGGCTCTAGTGAAGGTATTCATTTGTTTTGATATATGGGATAATCACTTGAAAAATGGTACTCTTCAGTTTTCTCCTTACCATCCAAACAGAACAACTGTTTTTCAGCCTACAGAGATGACACTGTTATAATAAGCCGAGAGGGCTCAAGAGGAACCCCAAACCAGCAGAACTAATTCTAGCAGGAGTGTGCAAGGATGTCTCGGTACTGAAACGTTAAAATCTTCTGTTCTTTAAAAGTCAAAGGGACGTATTTTGCTCTTAAGTCAGGCAATTGTTTCTCTTAGTCATACAAGACAAAGCACATTATTTGAACAAATGTCAGAGTAATACGTCTGTGATGAAATACAGTATTTACTGGCTTTCAACATTTGAACCGTGGCAAATCTGAAAAGGAAATCAGCAGTTACTGCTCTTGTTAAATAGTCTTTTTAATAATACAAGTAAGTTTACAGTGCTGAACCCATGTGTATGTTAATGGTCCCTGGAAGTGCTATGACTTGGCCCAAAGGAAAGCACAAATCTAATACTTTATTTTGTGTGAATTAAATGCAGCCAGAGGAAGTGAAGGCAAATTAAAAAGAATTGGGTGAAATGAAAACAACTGCAAAGTTTATATTAAATGCTTATACAGTGGATGAAGAATGTGCAGGCAAAAGTGAACTGCTGGTCTTTTGCAGAAGTGGCGGCTCTTTTATTTTAATGTTGCTTCCTGCACCTTGGGGTCGGTGAGTGCCACATGCTCTTCTTTGCCTCGTGTTTCCTGCTCAGGCATCTTAAAAGTTTGATCCCTGCTATTACCCCAAAATGGGTTATATAAAATAATAAAATCTTAAAAATATGCTGCCACTCACAAAGCATGGAATGGTTCTCCATTTAGGTGAAACAAGTTGCCTACTGAAAGTGTTACAAATAATAAATGAAGCTGTGCCAGTTTAGCTGATGCTAAATGAACATTTTGTCACTTCTCCATGGAAATGAAGATCTTATAGCCCCCCCAGCTAACTTATTATCAATAGCAATGCCTCTAAGGAAGAGAGAGAGGGGAAAAGCAGAGGTGAGAGAGAAAAGTAACAGTGTCTGGAGGAAACTCTTTAAAAATGATCACAAGTGGATAAGGGAGGAGGAATTGTAGTTGATGAAGTTGAGAAAAACATGAAATTATGTTAGTTTTCAAATTATTTTTGATGATATAAAAATGTTGTTTCAGTTTTTGAAAGCAAAATCTTGTAATATTATCCCTGAGACACCTCCATAATTCTGATTTTTGTTTATTTGTTCTGACTAAGAAATAAAATACTGGTGATGCCATCATTTCAAATGCTATGGGAATCCTGGATGGCATCCAGCTTTCGCTGCTGTTATTGCATTGTAGGTCCCACAGAAGGGCTATATTATTCTTCCAATAAATTATATCTTTTTTTTTTTTTCATTCCTGAGCAAAATTTCCCTCTGTTGGTTTTGTCAGTGAGTCAGGATTTTTACCCAAACTGGTTGTCTTTGCTGTATATGCCCAGAATAATGCTCCTTCTGATGTGAGTGGCGTTGTGAAGGGGCCTCATGCAAGCAGTACCAATCTCGCAGAGTGGGCTGGCTGGTCACTGTGAAATCTACACTGGAAAATATCCTCGAGTGTGCTAGTTTTAAATATTCAGGTTCATTTTCTGCTCTTACTTATGCCTCCATATCTCTTATTTTCAGGTCATTTAAATAAGAGACATGTGGTGGGACTCTATCATTTAAGCAAAATTGGTATTCTGCCATCCATGAAATTGCATGGACACCTTCAACTTATCCCAAAGTGCAAATTACGTGTATTTCTCTCCTTTGAAAAGTCAATGTGAATAAATGCTTAAAAATATGGGTCACCAAAAGCATAAGAAGTGGCCTTTTTTTCCCCTCTCTGGTCCATTTTGTTATTTCCACCTTTCCTCCAAAGCAAACGTATTCCAGGTTGGATTGCTGTTGAGTAAATAACAGGAGCAAGTGAGATACCTGCCATTAGCATTTTTGTTTCAGTCCAGATGTCTGTGTTCCTCCTGTTTACTCCTGTGTGCTCCTGCAGGTTACTGCCCAGCCAGGGATCATGCCATAAAATCATGGAAAACTGTCCTAGGAGGTTCCTGACATCACGTCCTTAGTCCAGTGCTCATCTCAGGCCAGGGAAAGCCATGTCTGTCCTGAAGGACATCTGTGTAGCCCAGGGGGACACAGAATCCCATTCTTTGTAGCAAGTGGCCCCACAGTTTAAGTCCTCAGTCCTGCCAGTGTCTAAACTGAACTGTCCATGCTGAAATACAAAGTCCTTTTCTCTCAGCCTCTCCAAAATGGAGAATAAAATACAGAGAATATAGTTTTATACAGCTGAAGCTTGTGTTTCTTGAGGCTAAACAACCTCAGTCCCCCGCAGTATGTCACCATTTGCTGTATGTCACCTTTTCAAACTTCTCTGCTCTCTGCAGAATGATTTCTTCCCCGCTAAAGCCTTAAATGCTGAATGGAGCCGACTGATGACATTCTGAGTTTGATATTTGTCTTATTTGTAAAGTTTGATGTTGTTGACTTGTGTTGAATTTCTGATTTAGAATATGCTGCAGTTTTTCTGACAAAATAGCTATCTCATAAGTTGTTTTCTAGCCTGTGTTTGTTCAGTTGGTTATTCCTTATGTATAACCTTGTTCCTATTGATCTGCCACCATTTTTTTCCATCAGGCTCTTTCTCGAATTTGTCTTGCTCATTCTGAATTTTAATTTTGCCCTACAATATTTTTGTAGTCTTTTCAGCTTGATACTAATGACGGAGTCCTTGAAAATGATAAAGGGGGAGGAGCAGGGTACTCAGCCCAGATAACTTATTTCCTAATTCTGTCATTTATTATGAATTGTTTGGTCTCTATGAGATGCTGGTAGCAAGCTGATGCTCACCGTATCAGCAAGATGTATGTGTAGCTATTATTTCTTTAGGAACATTGTTTATGAAATATTGAGATATTATGAAAAAAATATGATATATTGAAGCTGAAGGTGAGGAGCAATGACAAAATACCAGTGCGAATAGATATTTGAGATTCAGAAATATGAGCAGAGTGAGTGCTTGTGAGGCTAGGGTGCAAAGTAGTTAAAGGCTCGTCTGCACCTTCGAATTCAGATAACTCTTTCAAAGATGGTGAGCGTCTGCAATTTAATCTGGAATAACAGCAGCTCGGGATCTCGAGAAATGAAGACGGTGATTCAATTAGCTCCTGTGTGTGCCCACACTTAGCAATAGCAGCTTAGTTTTTAACGGTGACATCGCCACCTTCCTCCCCTTCTCCGTGTAAGGTGAGTCCTAGCCTTGTTTCTGCCTGCGGGGTTAGGATGTATAATGGGATCTTTTAACAACCCCAAATGGCGAGACCTGCCTGCTCCGCACCATCAAGGAAAGCTTGATTTGCTCTTCTGGGCCTGCTCCGGGTCTTGGAGATGGTGCACGTATGGATTAGACTTTAACAAGGTAGAATGAGATGAATACGTGAGTCCTGATCCCGTCTTCACGTCGTTTGAATGTGCTGGGGTTGTTCTCTCTGGCTGCAGACAGCCGCCTCGCTACTTCATCTGCTTTCAAACTTCTGCTCACACACCGCTGGCTGAAAATGAATGAGGAAAAATAGATTTCCTTACTGGTTGTGACCGAATTCATGACTACCGAGCCTCCAACTTTCAGTTATGATTCTGTCCCACGTATGTAATAACACATTTTCAGCCGGGGATGAGGTTTCAGGAACTTGCGATGAACTGCAGGCAGCTGCCCGGTTTATGTAACACTGCTTTGTGTGTACCTGAAAATGGGTCATTTTTCTCCTGCAAGAATCACAACAGGTATCTCCGCAGGGGGACAGCCAGCACTTGGGCAGCACAGGGAAGGGGAAATGCTGCAGTTAGTTTTCCTCCAATTAACCCATCACTGCCGTGGAAACAAACCTTCCCAGATGCAGGCTTTAAGCTTGCCCGGTGAAAACCGTTCACTGGGATAAATAAAAACGACAACGATGCTGATGACACCTTTAACACATAGAGTGAGGGGAAAGGAAATCAGTCAGTTCTGGTTTTGGGCCCACAGTGATTGCTTCCTTGCATGACCCGTATAACAAGAAGTGCCAGGCTTCATCCTGCGTGTATCACACTAGCTGGGCATCGGATATTAATCCTGATGGAAAAGGATTATGTGATTTTTGTGGGCACTGAGATGCATTACCCTTTTTCGTCTGGCTCAAAGGCAGAAGCTGATCTACCTCTGCAGATGCTGGTTCCTGAGGTGCCCAAACAGCCACGCGTGGGCAGCTGCTCTCACATGAACTTTCTTTTCACTTTCCATTTGTTTCCACTGGCCGAATGTGCTGCCTTTGAGCAGCAGAGGTCCTTAGGTAAGGACACGTGGCCAGTAACTCTGAAATATGTGAGAAAGCATGGAATTTTTAAAAAAATATTTTAAGCACTTCTACATTTGCATTGTGACTTCTCAGAAAATTTCCTACACAGAATATTTTCTCACACTTTCCAGAGAGCAACTTCTTTCCTAAAGTAGGTAAAATCAGTTGCTCCCTAGGAATGAACATGTTTTCCTGCTGCTGGAAGACATTGCATAGGCTGTGCAACTAACAGACAGCTAAAGTAAGGAAAAATGAGAGAAAAAAAAAAACCTTTCTCCCTCATGGGAGTACAGAAGTCTTTGCAAGCTAGGTAGTAGCTTCTGCTTATTAGACCTGCAAAATGCGCAGTGAAAAATGATCTGAAAATAAATGCACAGTGATTCATCTTTTTTTCCTCCTTGAGTTATACCTTTAATTAATCTGAATCCGTTTACAGGATCCATTTTTACTGAGATTTAAAAAGCAAACACTTGGGCTAATAGATCTTGCAGTGTGTGTATGGCGCTGTTTGCGACTGTTGCTATTAGACCTGCCAGCAGCTCAAAGATATGATTGCTAATTGTCAGGGCTTGACTGGATGAATAGAAATGCAGGAGCTTTATGGTAAGGACGAGATCCAAAAATGTAGCCCTTTAATTACTGTACTAGCTTTAAACTGATTCAGCACAGTGTATAGAGCCATGTCATTCTTAGCTGTAATAATTTTCAAAAGTGTCAGTAATTGAAGGTAGCATACATAGGCTTAACTAAAAGCCTTTAAAAAAGGCTTTTTTTTTCTACTTTTTTCTTGATTTGATTTGATTTGGTTTGGTTTCTTTGTTTGTTTGTTTCGTTTTCCCTTTTATCCCTAAATCCCTTATGGATGTAATGGGGTAGTATATAAGCACCAGGTGAAGGTCATTAGAGAAATTAGTCTATTGATTCCCACGGAACCCAGGCTCAGCTCAGGATATTGCACAGAAAACAGCGGTATGAATGTGAAGCAGAATTAATGTATTTTATAACGAGAAGTGCAGCCATTCCATTTCCCTTGTCTTGGCAGCAGTGCTTTATACACCACGACACAGGCTTGCTGCTCGCACTCCACACTTGCTGCCTGGTTGCATTTTGTTTTGCTGTCGTTCCCAGTTTTGCACCCATCTTGCCCGTTTATGTGCAAATTCATGCTACTGCAAAGAAAGGGGCAGGAAAAATCCTTTAGCCTGCACTGTTCTCACTATCTTTAACTCAGTTAACTAAGACCATATTTAATTCCTTCCTCATTTAGTTTATTCCTCAAAACAATGATGAATGCAAGTGCACATTTATTCTCTTTGGGTATCTCTGCGATCTCAAGCAGCATTTTGTTGAGGTTATTCTAAAGATATCTTTGTTCTTATATTCTCACTAACCATGTATCTCCCTGGTGTTTAGTCTAAAAGTCGTTCTGCACAGACTTGTTACCTCAAAGATCCATATCTCGCAGTAATGTAACAATAACTTTTCAAAAGCGAAATCACTCACTTTGGGAAACTAAGCGCTTCTTTAGAATAATGTACACGCTGTTTACAAAGTGTATTATTCAAAACATATCTTTAACGCACAGCAGGCAGTAAGAATGCAGGGAGACCAAGTCAATGCAGCCCAACCCGATCTGAGTCACCCCGCACTGCTGGGAAGCCCCTGCTTTGCACTGAGGATGCCAAGAGCCTTAACACAACCCTTAGAATAGTTAGTGCCTTTCTCAGTTACACTGCCCTGTAAAAATAATCACCCAGACAACTAACTGGATAGCTGGCGCTAGGCTGCTCTGTGCTAAAATTAATTATTTTTATTATAATCTCACTTAATTCTGCACCAGGATCTATACATGGCATTGGTTACTTTTTAGGACAGATTTTTATCGCGTGGGGAAGGAGCTGATTCTCATAATGCTCAGATGCTATGGCAAGAATTTGCTCTAGACTCAGGCCTTTAATAACAGACAAGGGCACAGGCAGAGAATGGATTACTTGGTTTTGTTGGGAGTGAAGAGAGATTTATTTTAACATTCTGGATGTTTTATTGATGGAAATGACTTTTTCGTGTATCTTAGAATTCACACCTATCCATGAGAATAGTCATAATGTAAATAAAAGGCAATAAATATTCAGCCATACGATTGCACAACGACAGTTGAATATTTCAGTGAAGTTTATGTGTCCATCAGCGATACCCTGCAAATGTTAGTGTGTCTTCTGAAACTGGGAGGTTTTATTAAACAACATTAAATTAATGAAACAACACATCTTAGGCAAAATACCTCCAGCGTGTGCTACTCATCCTTCCCAAAGACTAAAATCAGTCTCTAAAACGAGGCAGATGAAAGGCAGTTACGCGTTGTGCTGAGGAATAGCATGCTCCTCGCTGTGCCAGGGTATTATGTCTCAGGGCGCTGGCTGTATAAGTTACTTCAATCAGATTCTTGTGCGGTTGCTTCACGGCGTTCCTGACCCTGCCTGCTCACTTGCCAAAACAGGCACGGGGATCAGCGGCCGCTCTCGCAGCCCGTCTGCTCTGTAATCAGGGGGGTTTAGGGGACTTCTCCATAGACATTATCTTCCCTATCCAGGCTTGGGACCAAAAGCTATTTCCAAAGTGCAACAGAGTGGCTGCGGATCACTCCTGCTGTTCCTAGCTAAACCTCTCGCTGCTCCCAGCTAAACCTTTTGCTCTTGGAATTTGTTTTATTGCTTCCCTTTCTTTGCTGTGTTAGAACTGAGCCTTTTGTCCCTGCTGTCCAAGCCCAGTGTAATCCCACTCTTGTTTTTGGTGCATCTCTGTAATAATCTCCTGTTTTTTACTGCTTTATATGCTTTTTTTTCCTTCTCGACTACATCATCATGTTCATTATGCAACTACCTCATGTCTTCCTGCTATTTTTTTCCAAATTTTATTTTTCTACTTTAAACTTATTTCTGAAGAGAACAAATACTTGTCCTTGCAATTTTTACTGGTTCTGTGTCATGGACAACCTGCTGTCTGTTACTGAACCTAAATCTGAGCCTGCCAAAACATTGTGAGGTTTTCATTAGTAGTAGCAATATCTTGGTTAGTTTTGGTCACAGATGTGAATGAGAACTTGCTGTTCCAGCACGTGGGTTGCTGAGATCTTCAATGGGCTGAATCATTAGAGCGAACACCATGTCCAACAGCAGGATCGTGCCCTAGTGTGATGGTCTCAGCGTTTTATAAAGGGATGCAAAGATGTATGTGGCCTATCCAGGGTCTTCATGTTGATGTTCCTCCATCAGAGGATTACAGGAATTTTATATTCGAGATGCACTACTCTGTGTGAGAACAACTAGGATGAAAAGAGGTGGGGGAAGCTGGGTTAAATGGTGCTTGATGCGGTAGCTCTTTACCTGCATAAGCGCCCAGCTTTTTTAGTAATACTTTTGAGAACAAAAAGATGTTTCTGTAGCTTCTTTCCCAAATTCGAACTGCTACTTGTGCCTTTGACACTCTCCCCCAGTTCGTGTGTGTAATGGGGTTTATGAGCATGAAGTACCTTTGCCTTTAAATTCCACCAAGTGTTTTCTCTGTGAATTTTGTACGAGCATCAAATTGTTGAACTGTTTGACTATCTGAAAAAAAAATCAGAATGGAGCTCAGAGGACAATAATTCTCCTTTATACAATCTAGAAAACAATACTATAAAGTATTACATCAGCTGTTGGCAGCTGTAGGTTTGCCTGCCAGTTAATTTACTATCACAAGTGTTCCAGAATCTTTTGTAATCCAGCCATTGCTATTTATATTCCTAGTGATTTATTTAAGGACTCAGCAAACGTCAGTGAAAAGTCACCCAAAAAAAGCGCAAAATGAAGATTAGTTGGCTGAAAGTGCATAAAATAGAGAACAAAGCCCCCACAATGGAGCTGGGATAAAATTTATACACAATAAATAACTAAAGAGAGAGAATTGCTTTCTTTCTCAACTCATCATATAGAAGCTAGGGAGTCTGATTTTGGCACAGGCAGTTCCCATCACAGGCTATTAGGAGCAGGGAAACAGGTGTCTAGTGGCCAGGGAAGGAAATGAGGAGTCGTGACACCCGAATTGAGATCACAGCCGCGTCCCTAAGTTTGTGTCTGGAGAAAAAGTATTAACTATTTGGTGCCTCGGTTAATCTTCTGGCTCTAGTGGTACCCAGCTCGTGACTGCTAAAATGATTGCTTACCTATGAGGCCTTTTCTTTATGCAGAGAGCTGTAATCATGCAAGGCGACTTTATTATTGTCTTTGGAAAATGCTAAGTTAAGAAAAAACCATGAAGGATTGTGTAGCGGAGCACAGCATTTTTAGCGCCACGTCTTTAGGTCATTCTGAAGCAGGGATTTGAGCGGTGTCCCCTAGGATTTGCTGTTATACAAGCTGAAACGATCAATCAAGGATAAAAAATGGACTGTTCTCATCTCATAGATCATTTCACAGTGAAACAGTTAAACTCTTGGCTGCTTTCTGAAAAACAGAGATCTGCATTAATAAGGTGACCTTATCAGAGCCACCCCGGGGGGGAAGGGAGAGAGGAAAAAGGTTGAGGAAAGAAAGTGAATCCTATTGTTAATCTTTTTTTTTTTTTTTTTTTCAGGGAGACTTGGATTCCTGAATGCAAATTACTTTATATTCAAATTGGTGTGCAATCACAAAAGGCTCGTGTCTGCAATTGACAGTTATTTCATTAGCTGACTCATGGAGCCTTGCAAATGGTTTCTAGTGTTAACTTTCCCTGGATTTGTTTTCTTTGTTCTTAGCAGATTTTGCAGCAGTGATCATTGTGATTAATGTATTCACTGCGCTGTTTGATTCATGCTTTTTGCAGCAATCAGCGTTCTGGCCTGGGTAAGGTGAGGCTGCAAGGTGGTTTTAGTGCTTCTCCATAGCGCTGATCTGATGGGCTGCCTTCCAGATGGAGATGGGAAATGTATAGGCTGCTGCAACGTGTTTTGCAGGATATTGGCCTTAGACACAAGTTGAAACAGATTTTCATCAACGGGTGTAGGACGGGCTCAGCTACATCCCCCTAGGACACGGGCTCACGTCGTCGTGGGCTCGGTGCCACGGGAATGTCACCCTTACACCACCGCAGTCCTCGCCGGGTCAGACGTGCTGCCTTTGTGCCTTCATCTGGGGATGACCGAGTCATCCTCAAAAGTAGAGCTTGGGGGCTCATCTGCTGAAAATGCTCCAATATTGACTTATTTATCAGCCATTGGGGGAAGGAGAATGCTTGGGGTAACATTCAGCGTATCTAGCTTCAGGCAATGAGAGCTAGATTAAAACAGACATCGAGGAACCAATGATCAATTCAAAAGGAGAGCACAGCTCTTCCTACCTCCCTCTGGAGGTGGTGGCCCTCCATTACCTGAAAGAGGAGCTTATGCTGCTTAGGTTTTAGTAAACTAGGGTTAAAAGCCCAGCTAGACTGAATAGCTTAATAAAAGTATAAGCATCAGTGTAAGAAGCAGGTATGAAAATTGCTTGATTAAATGCCCAGGATAGATACACATCCATCATGCAAGCAAGTTACCCGAGGCCTGCAAGCTCTTTGTACCACTTTATTCTTTTCCTTTTTATTTTTATTACTCACTATTGCATTTTTATCCCTTCGAATTTGCTGATATTTGTTCTTGCAATCTATCTGCCATTCCCTGATGAAGCATCTTCTTTCTCTGCTTTTTTTTTTCCTCCAAAATCTTTCGCTAGTGCCTCCAGCATTACACTGTTCTTCAATCTGCATCAAGCTCCGAGTCCTAAAATAAAAAGACCTTGGTGGCCTGGGTTGCAGTTAATTCAAAAGTTACTCGTCTCTGTTATCCTTCCTGAGAATTGCAGGCTTCTGGAATCTTATCATGGATCCCAGGACAAAATGGAGAGCAAAGGCAGAGCCTTGGCAACAAAATTAGAAGGCCTCAGGTCTAACCCTCTCTATTCCTCACTGTAAAATACGGCTTTGAGGCTGTTGTTCCCACACAACTGGTGTGAACCCCTTCAAAAGCCTCCTCATGAATATTTTAAATCAATTTTCCATTTTTATAGGAAATCTGACATGTGGAAGACTTTCTGCAAGAGGTTTTTTTGATTGTGAAAATACAAAATACAGAAAAGAAAGGAAAAAAAAACAGTTTTGGGGTGACTATGGGGGAAGTTCTGAAAGAAGCAGTGGAAATGGATATTATTTTCTGCTTCTCTAGTCAAAGTATCCTTTCCTGGTTTCATTCTTTGACTTCAAAAGAGTGTGTGCATATATATATATATATATATATATATATATATATAAAAAAAACTTAGCCTTTTTTTCAGACTTCTAACTTCCTTACCTTACTTCGTAGCAGTAGATGTTTAAATTATAAATTAGAAGGAAAAAAAAAGTAGAGATAGAGGGAACTGAGCATCAGAGAAAGATAATTAATGGACACTTGAAACTCAAGGAAAAAGGAATAAGAATGACTCAAAGTGAGTGAACTGAGACCAGTTAACATTGCTCTTTTTTATTTCAACAGTAAATGGATGTACAGATCCTATACAAAGATTTGTAGGTAAAATTCAAACTACTTTTAGACACAAAACATTTGTAGAACATAATTTTTGGACTACATAACTACGAGAAACTTGACCCACTCTTCTGAAGCGAATACCCTGAGCTCCTTGTCAAAGATAATAATATTAAATTCTTCCAAATGTTCAACTATCAAAACAATAAAAACAAAAACAGGCTATTTTTCCTGCTTAGTTTCTGTTTAAATTATTTTCATGTCAAAATGGGAGACTTTGAGTGCTGTGATAGTTAGCTGTTCCTTGTGAACATCAATTTCAGTGTTTTTGGTTGAGTTCTAGCTTAATGTATGAATCCCACGTCCCTGCTGTCATGAAATCTCCATTTTACCACTTTTTCAATATTGCTGGCATATGTCTCCAGCTGTCTGTTGCTGACAGAGAATTGCTTGTGATTATCTGATGCTGGGCTGTTCTGCTCTGTTTTTGTGTTTTAATCTCCCCAGCAATACCTGAACATGCTGTGCAGATCGTGATTATTGGGGAAGAATACAGGCATCTTTGAAATTTACTGTCCCACACAGAACATTGCAAATTCTTACGATCTTTTAAATCCAGGTCGAACGTGAACTGTTTTTCTTTCTGATTTCTGATAATTTAACCTTGCAGACTGTTGATTTATTGACTGCAATGTTAGCATTTTCCAGATTTGTAGACAAATTGCCCTGTAGGAGTGACTATAATTGTATTTATATATCATTCAAAGGTTAAACTATAGAATATATTTTAATTGCCTAGAGATAGCTTGGTAACTTAAATAACCAGAATCAAAACTTCTGAACTTAAAGGATGAAAATTGGTTACTGAAATTCCCATTAGCTTCTAAGTAAGTGACCTCCACACAATTCCCCCTACCCCAAATGCTGATTCCTGGCTACCTTCCACTGTCGTTCCTTAAATAAGTATCCCCAAGACCCAGCTGCCATCATAGAGGCATTTTTAAGACAAAAGAAATTCTCATAATATTCTTCTAAGGCTTACTAAGCATGGATGTTATATTGATCTTGCTATTTCAGAGAGGAATGTAATTTAAAAACAAAACATAAAGTATTTAAAGTGGGGCATTTGCATGCAAATGATTTTTTTCACTCCCAATTGACTTCAAATCTGAGAATGTAAAAAAACAACCCCCCAAACAACCCAAAATAAATGATGCACATTAGCAGAACAGTATGTATGCTCACTGAGGGTGTTTTGTCAGAGGAGCAGAACCTTGGAGGTAGTTGAGGCATTTAAGAATATTAAGAGGAAGTAATTGTTACTTATATTTCTTCCTATTTCAGCAACAATTTCCTCTTAGAATATAACCCCCAAAATAAATTCCTGTGGGGTAATCAGTTTCCTGCAAATCAGCTGATTTAGAGTAACTGCCTATGTATGTGCTCTTACTATTGGTAAACATGAGTTAATTCAAAGTAATTTAGCTGTCAGCAGAAGACATATGTTACCCTGCAGTAGCTTGGTCGCCTGCTATGCTCTTACCTTTACAAGCAATCTATAGGAAGTCAGCTGGAGTATAAGTCATGACACCTGAGCTTTGGGGACACTTACATCCTTTTCCTAGAGATTTAACATGGGAGAATTCTCTAAGTCTAGCTCAAGAACTGGATTTTTTGGAATGGGGTTGCAGAATGGGGCATCACTGGGCATCTTGCTTACTGGGTACAGGCCCTGGCTAGGAGGTTAGTAATTAAATTAAAAAAGGGAGAAAAATATGTTTGTTTCCCAGTGTTGACAGCCAATATTTAAAGCAATTCCCCCTAATCAGGGTTTGTTCTTGGGGATTAATGGATTTTATTTTGATGTTTTAATACAATGATAGTGATCCAGAGTGATTTCAGCAAGTCCATGGAATGCCACATAGAGTCAAAATGTCTGTGTCATATAAAATCAGTGAAATGCATCTGCGGATGGTAGCTCACCACTGAAGTAAATAGGGAAGCCTCCATGTAATAACACTGTTCTCTCCCATCTTCATTAAATTATAATTGGTGTCCTTGTTAGTAGTCTCAACGTGGGATTAAAGCCTGACTCGCCCTTGGAGACCAACTATGCCTCTGACTGCGGAGAATGTCCCTGCAGGTCAAAGGATGCAGATAATGTGTCTGCTCGCCTGTCCTGAGTTGTTAAGAAATGTGCCAGTTCATCACTTTTCATGAGCAAAAATTTGCCTAAAATATTATTAGCTCTCTTTGCAACCAGTTAACTTTTTTAAGCAATTTCTTGAGCGACTGCACTGCTGCTGCTTTGTCCTCTGAAGAAAATTCAGGCTTCTTTCATTCTATTGTCTTTTCTTGTATTTCTTGGATAAAAGCTGAAGGTATACTATATATTTATGGTCACTAAATACTGTAATATATTCCCAGCAGTAACATCTTTTATTCCTGATATAATCCATGCTGCCTCGCCACCTACCTTATCTTTTCTATTTTATTACCTCTTATATATACTGGTAAATAAAAACAGAGGGAATGTGGAGAATATAAGCCATTGGGAGGGAAATCTGTATATCCTATCAGAGCTACTGAAGGATTATGGAAATATTTACAGCTCCTCAATCTATATATCTAGACTGAATTTAGGGATGGGCCCAATCCTTGTTTACTCTAGCTGTTCTGGCAAGACTGTTTTTGCAATATTTTCTGTCTTCAGAAGAGTAAAACCAGTTAAGATGAATTTAACAAAGTCTTCATATGGCACGCAGTTTCCTATTTTCATAGACATTTTTTAATCCATTGGAACTGTAGAGTATCTGCAGACAATATATGTTAAAAATATTGGATAGCTGTGTTTTTACATACAAAAAGGAAAATTATTACTGGACTATGCGTACAAGCATCAGAATTTGATTACATGCAAGATCTAATTTTAATATTGCACCATCCTCACTGAAAAGTATTGCAAGAATATTCCAATTCATATTCCAAATGGAGTGTTTCTTTGAAATCATCTTGTAGAATAGTTATTGCTACCAGTAGAAGATCGGTAGATTGAACTGAATAAAAATGTATACATTAAATTGCTTACTCAAATGTCCAGATTTCATGTTTGTAGAGAATTTAAGCAGGAGGCAATATAGCCTGAGTTTTGTTTTTTGATAAGAAAGGCTAAGATGAGTTACAAAACAGGACGGGATGAAAATGTGTGCGATACGCTGAAAATGTGAAAAAAAAATCAGATTTCAGTTATTAGTTTTCACAGCTGTATTTGCATAGAAATGTACTAACGGCTGGATGACATTTCATGCATGAACTTGATAGAGCGTCCTTAAAAATATTCATGTTAGAAGAGTACTTAAAGGGAACCTCAAACTTGAAAACTCCCCCTTTGGTTTAAAAAATAATTTAAAAAAATCTATAATTTCTTTAGGGTCTTTTAGTACAGATGTTTTTTATGAAACAAAACTTTCTTTGTTATGAGAAAATACAGTGACAGTCTCTGAAAGGCCCTCATTTCTGATGACACTTAAAAAAAAAAAAATCCCCTGAATGTTAGATATTATTGCACAATACAAGTTGCTTAGGATTTTGTGGAAAATAATAGCAAAGCATAATGCCTCCGTGGGATTCAAGAGTCTCTTGGACCATCAGCTTCCTACGGCAATTGGTATTTTGAGAGCAACATTGGTGTAAGCGGGGCAAAAACAAACACACCAGGAAGGATTCTTTGCTGTGTGGGGTTACCATGTAGTACCTGCTCCCCAAAGAAGGAGAATTTCCTTTGGCTTCTGTTGGGATCTGTTATAGTTAACCCATGTTAGGAATTTGTGGGAGTTGGGGGACTGCTACTCCTCACAGTTCAGGGTTTGTTTGTTTGTTTGTTTGTTTGTTTGAAGTCATCTACCAGCACAGACCACACACAAATTTATCTGGATAATCCTTAAACGATACAGATGTCAGGTCTCCGTAAGAGAGGTTTGCAAAGTGCAGTAAGGGTTGTCATACCAGGGAGCACTTGTACATTCAGTTTCTAGGTTAGTTTGGCACTTTTGCCATTAAATAGTTATGTGCTTTTAATGTAAATGTGATTATTAACAAGACAGAGCTGAGGAAGACACCCTTCTGAAATATTCCAATGATTGTTCCTGCTCTGTGTTATCTCCCACTCACCTTCCAGAAAGGGGATTTTACATGCTCGCATTAGCTGAAATTCTCCTAAAGAGTTGTTGGTCCATTTCTGATTATGACTTTAATTAGGAGAAAACTCCTCTTCTGAAGTGGTGAGATGGGAACACTAATTACTGGGAATATTTGCTAAAAACTCACTTGATACTGAAATATAACAAGCCTTGAAAGGAGCTCGAGTAGGATCAGAGTATGAATTAAATAGCACTGTTGCATGAGAACAGGCCTCTCTAAGCAGGTTTGAGCTTGACTCTGGTCTGACTTAGGAAATGCCCTTCCTGGTGCTGCTGGTTATCAAGAACCTTTCGAAAAAGTGAAACTCGTCTCTGGAGTCTGTCCAGTCTCCGGCCAAAATCAGGTGCCTGGAGAACCCTGGCCTGATGCAGTCAGCAGCCCCTGACCTCTTTTTTCCTTCTGTGCAAATCCCAATCCACTGTGTGAACCCGGCAAGCAGAACAAGCCCTCCGGTCCTGCACAGAAAAGGGCTGCAGGGATGTTTTCCCAGGCATGTGAGATAGAGCTGTCAGTGCAAGGCAGAACAGGGCTGTGCAGATGTAAGAACTGGAAACTAAAGCAGGAATGTTATGAAAATAGGCCATTAGAAGCCACATAAGTTCTGTCTAAAGCCTAGTAGGGCTACTGGAAAATAATCATGGGCAGTGTCTGCTATGACACTTTTCACTGAAGCCTGGATGTTACAAAAATACTTTGCACTATGCCAAATAAAAGTCAGAAGTGCAGAAGAGATTGAATTCCTACAGTGGTGAAAAATCTATGTCTGTAAAAAATACAATAATTTGTTAGTAGTAAAAAAAAAAAAAAAAAAAAAAAACAAAAAAACTACCAAAACTACCAATAGCCAGAGGAAAGACTATTAAAAAAAGAAAAAATTCAAACAAAATGTCCAGATTTCTGGGTAGAGTGAAAACCATATAAGCTGATGCTTCCAGTATGTGACAGTGGATGTGAGACCAGTAGAGATCAGGCAGTTCCATCTCCATGTGAGGAAGAACTTCTTTCCTGTGAGGATGACAGAGCCCTGGAACCGGCTGCCCAGAGAGGCTGTGCAGTCTCCTTCTCTGGATCTTCCAACCTGCCTGGATGCCACCCTGTGCCTCCTGCTCTGGGTGTCCCTGCTGGAGCAGGGATGATCTCTGGAGGTCCCTTCCAACCTCAACCAGTCTGTGATTCTGTCTGTGATCTGCTGGTCTCCAGCAGCTGTGATATCCTCAGAGTGGCTCTTGAAGATGGTGCTTGAAGGTGGTGATGGCTGCAGTGGTACCACGTTCCCAAGGCGCGTCCACGTGCAAGTGAGCTCAAAGAAAACGACGTTTTCCCAGGTTTCCTCTCAGGCGAGAAGTTTGCGGGATGGGAAGCGGCAACTGCCTGAGCACAACCGGTGGCAGCCAGCAGGATTGTGCGCGCTGCGCGGCAGGGTGGGAGCCGTGGCAATGTGAGAGTCATTTGCAGCTCCCAGACGAGGCAGCTCCCGGCTCCCGCTGAGCCGGGAATGCGGGGAGAGCAGGGAACGGCTACCGCGCACGGAGGCAAGACAGCACCCGCTGGCAGCGCCTCCTCGTCCTGTCGGCTTGCTGTGGGCACATTTAACCTGCAATTTGGAAAAGGAAAATAGTGCCTGGCACGCAGTCCTGAAAGGCTGCCAAGCCCAGATCGAGCCGTGGCGCAGCCCGCCAGAATGGGAGAAAATAAGTATCTTGCAGACCAATATCCACAGCAACAGACAGCAGAATTTTATCTTTTTAATACATATAAAAGCACAATGAAAATAATTACTTATTTATTTCCAGTTTTGTAACAGTAAGGATGACCTTCAGGTCAGGAATTTTGAACAGTTAATGACTGCCTGGCTTCTTCTTTGGTCCTTAGTTTCTCCAGCCAGTCATTAAGAGTGAGGAAAGCGCCTTTTCCAGCGGTCACTTTTGTTTAATCATTACCTTTTCATGTTACAGAATACACCAGCTACCACTGGGAAATAAGTGTCTCCTATGCGAATGGATCCATAACGTGTTTTTTTTAGGTTTCATTTATTTGAAAGAATATTCGGTTAGGATGTGAGAGTTTAATGTAAAAGATGATTGAGTATTAACCTCAGCCCCACTACAAGCTAGATCACTCTCAGGAATTGGGACAAAATAGCCTTACAGTGCTGCCTTTCCTCTTCTGGGAATGGTTGCGGGCTGTCGATTTCAAAAGAGTAATCTTAAGAATTTATCTGTGTAATCTAGGCCCTAACACTATCCTCTTGGTATTGGAGCATCTCAGAAATTAAATGTGGACACAAATATTTTCTCTCTCATCTTCTAGAATCATGTAGGAATGGATCTTGCTTTTGGGGGGCTGGAATTTTATATGTAATCATTGTGATGCTGAGGACAAAGTGTGCCAGCAGTTCTTTGGGAGTTAACAATTATTTATAAAACTAAAGTTGGAACAGTTCTCAGGAATCCCTGTCCCGCTCTGTTTGTTGACCTGATGGTTGCCTTCTGCCAAAAATCCCCGCCATTTCGAAACGCCTGGAAGCTACATGTGACTTTTGGACTTTTTCAGAGGAAGATTCATTTAGATCTGGAAATGACTTTATCTTGTACTTTATATAAGATAAAATGAGGTACTGTGGATTGGTTCAATTTGATGCATTTCCTGACCAAAGATAATCTACTGATTGTATTCTTGATAAAAATTAACTAGATTATTAGAGTATCATGTACCTACATAGACCTTTGTACAGTACCCAGTTCTTGTGCATTGCTATATGAGTTATTCTCAAAACTTTATGACTTTAGATGCTAGTGATAAAATGTAGTGAATTACCTAATGTGTCTTTGGTCACTTCTCTCTGCTGTTGAGAAAGCTGTGGATATATCTTTCTTTGAGGTTTATTTGAGCTTTGAAGCAATTGTTTACAGAATGTATTGCTTGGCAGATAAATCCACAAGAAAGCAACAGTTTTCTAAGCAGTATACTTAAAGTGTATGGATTCCTAATAGTAGTCTAGTGTGTGGCTGTCACTGAGTCGTCAGGTAGCAGCAAAGCCTCTTCCCTTGGGTGGTGAAAGGAAATGGGAGTTTCTCCAACAGCAGGTTAAAAATTATGATTGTGTTCCTTGGTGATTTCAAGCCAAATATTGAAGCAGTAGCTGATGAGGGTAATTTTAATGTTTTGCTATAAAAGTTTGCACCTTTGTAACTGTTATTGGTAATATTGGCTTTCATTTTGATTTTTCAAGGGAAAACATAGAATGCACATCAAAACAAGCGTCATCTTTTGCTTCAACACTTTTTTTTTTTTTTCAGGAAAAATAACAACAGAAAAATATAGGTAGTGTTCCAGGAAATAGCCGCACAGAAGCACAGGATGGGCTGCAACCTTATTTGTGGTTTCCTGGTTCCTGGAGCGACACTTTTACTTTTTAAGCTGCAGCTTTACTTGCGTTTTGAAAGCATGACAGGTTGGTTTTCAGCGGGGTTGTGATTGTTGTTTCTAAAAGGCTGGACTTGATACAGGACTTATATCTGGTGAGGATTCAGTAATTCCTCTACCAAAGAGTTTGAAGCGAACACCTTTAAAAGAACTTTACATCTCTAAGCCTCGAGCTAACATTGTGTTCCCTGGATTAAAACAGGGGGAGTAGAAATGCCACAGGTCCAAATGAAGAAAATGCCGATACTGTGCTTAAATGGATCTTTTCCTCTGCTTCATCCTAACCAATGTGGGTTACATACGGATTTTAAAGCCAGAAGTTAACACTGCTCCTTGTAGGCAGGTCAGAGGTTGATATTTCTTCCGTAGCAATGTAATGTCTCCCAGTTCAATGCTAGGGACCAAGCGTAAACACGCCGTCTGCCATCCTGACCACTAATCTGTTCTCAGAAACGCCTGGCAATGGGGAATTGTGAAACATCCTTTCTGAAGGATCTGAGATCCATTTTCACCACCAATAAAAAAAGATCTCTTTAGAGCAGCCTCACCGAACCTTGAAATGTAAAATGTTGCAAATAAGTTTGAAGTGTTACTTTTCTAAAGCAAAAACAAAACCAAAGGATGCTAATTGCATTGACATGAGTATTTTTTTGTTGTTTTTCTTTCATTGTGGCAAATCAGCCACAATGGTGACTTCAAAGGACTTTCCAGGTCTACTCTATTGCTGTCTTCTTGGTTTCTCTTCATTTCTCCCGCTACTTCCAGTCTCTTCATTCTGTTTCTCTGCTCCTTTGCCCAGACAGCAGTCCTAGATGATTCTAATAGATTTTACCTGCCAAGGACATACAACCTGGGTAAGGTTCAACGCATCAAACCACTCACCAGCCACTGCTGTCCATGGGGCAGATCCATCTAATTCTTTGCGCAATTCTGATGGAGCCCATGGAGTAACTCCGGCCGTTTGTCCGTCCTGCAGCTCCTCTGCCTCTGCAGTACCGCGAGGTGGGGGAGATATTATCCCTCCAGCAGCTGTTGCTGTTTGATCAGCAGCACCATCTTTGCCGGAATTTCATTTCCCTTGCAGCCGGGGACGCATTTGTCACCCTTACCTTGCAGCAGAGCCGTATCTGCGTGTAATTACACACCGGCCTGGCCATACTTTATTGTTAACATAAAGTATAGGCCTTTAAATACCTAAGCTTAAACCGAAGTGTTCGCAAGAGCCCGTAATAGTGAAAATAATAGTTCCTGTTATTGCAGGGGGAAGTTTACAGCTTGTTACTGAAGTGTTCGCATCAGCTTGCGGGGCTACCGCCCAACCGCACGTATTGGGTTCATTTAGCGTCTCCTTTCCTCAAGGGATAGAGTTAAGCTGGCCTTAAGGGCAGCTTCCTGCCGCTTTGCATCTTTCCAGCGTCTGCTCCACGTGCTGGAAGCCGCGGTCCCCCTCGTCCCGCTCGGTTGCCTGTGGGTGCCCAAGAGCCGGCAGCAACGAGCGGGCGCTGCGGGCACCGGGGACGGGCGCGGGACGAGGGGAAAGGCTGCGTCTTCCCCAGCGGACAGCAAAAGGAGCAACCCAAGGCCGGTGTCACCAGAACGAGCGATGGAAAACGGGGGCGACCCCAACACGGGGGCGACCCCAAACGGGGGTGACCGGGGACCGCAGGTCGAACGCGGCCCCCGCACACGGGCCGGGCCTCGCGCGGCGGCGCCGCCATCTTGCCGGCCGAGGCGCGGCGGTG
>JAWLRI010000763.1:4017421-4054726 GCA_034781795.1 Crypturellus tataupa
GGGCAAGGCAGGTATGACAAACTTACCCCCCCCCCCCCCCGCCCCCAATCCACCATCGAAAGTTAAGTTTTTTTGTTTGTTTTTTTTTGTTTGTTTTGCTTCATCCCGACATATTTATGGCACTTGTGCCTCCGCGCGGGGGGCAGCGCCCCGCCGAGTTGGAGCGGGCGCAGGTTTCTCTGCGCCGCGGGGCTCGGTGCACCCGGACGCGCTGCTGGGATGGGCCCTGCGCGCTGCCCCTGTCAGAGCGGGTTTTGCTGCAGCGGCTCCGCTGCCTCTGTGATTCGTGGGGGTTTCCCTACCCCAGCGGGCGGCTCGGCCCCACGCCGAGAAATGAGCACCAGTTTTGGCCCTTTAAAAGAATTCTGTCTTTGTGAGGTGGTGTTTGTGTTGTACTTGTCCCCAGTCCTGACGCGCCTTGAAGAGTTTTTGGAAAGACTTAAAAGCAAGCGGGCAAAGGGGGACTCTTGAAAGTTAGCGAGCAAATAGTGCTGTAGTCAGAGTTGGCCTAGAAAGGGAGTTTGATGTTGTTAGTAGCAAATTACGTGCTAGAGGAAGCAGCTGAGAGATGGCAACAGCCATTTGAAGTGTCAGTCTGAGCAGCAAAGAGGACTTCAGGTTTTGATCCCAGCCTTTCCACGTGGGGAGAAATGCAACGATGTCAGTTTCCCCAGGTACAGGACAGGCGCAATATTTGATGTCTTAATGTTATATTTGGAGTCTTGAGAAGGTAAGGCCTAGTTTTCTTCTCTAGAAGGGATTTTTAAAGAAGTTTTTTAAAGGATTGTTGACTAACTAACCAGTTCATCCAGGTGGTCCATTCTCTTCATGCCTCAGACAAGTGGCCTGTGGTGGTTTCCTAACTTCAAAAGCTGCCATAAACAGATGCCTTGAAAGAATGAGGAACAGGCAAGCATGTGTGGCCTTTCCGTGTAAGATTTATCCAATTTCGAACTCCTTGCACCTCAAGAAAAAGATAGGAACTAGTATGATAGCCTAATGGAGGAATGGATCCTTCCCCTAAGTTTTTGTTGTCCTACGTCAGCGTGTCTTTTATATGTCCCACCTGTATCAGAGGAGTGTTGGGATATGAGGTATTTATTGCAGGTTACCTGTGGAAGATGGTGATGCAGGGTTTGCCCTGGCCAGAGGCAGGTCCCAGTTGACATTGACTTTTTTCTTCCTTACTGGAGTGTGCAGCAGCACTGCTGTTCCCAGACATCATGTTCATGTCAGCGTAACCAAGGTTTTGGTGGAGGTCTTGACGTGAGCAGTCTTGCTCACGTGTTGGGCCTGTCGAGTTACCTTAGTTTTCCATGGAGGGGACCTGGCATGAAGTACATCTAACTCTATCTCTTTTCTTGCTTCAGAAGGAGTCTGAATGTAGAAGAGTTTTCTTTTGCAGTTTTCCACTGTTTTTCTCTCTCTTGTATTGGAACAAACCAATACATGCTATTTTCTCCAGAGATCAAGGCTTGTTACCTGTATTAGTGATTTGCATTAATTGTTCCCCAGAGTTTTCAATTTCTACAGGAAATTCTGTTGGAGAGCACAGGAGCACAAAAAAACATATAGCTATCTTTATTAATTCTGTCACATCTCAATGTATCTGAATACACTTGATTTAACAATGCTGTTCAAATAAGCAAAGATATACCTATTTATATATGGTTTTATGGTCACACATCTGTGCAGTGGGAATTAAGGGTAGTCTGAAAAACAGATATGCTTTCTTCTTCCTTTCTAGGAAATGAAGGACTAGAAGAAAAATAGAGATTCCAGGCCTATGTTACCATTAAGTGGCATCATGGTTTTTCATTTGAAGCATGTTTTTGTTTTCTGTTTACATGTTTGCCCGTAACACACACTTTTATTGGACAATTGTAGAGCATCTGTACAGCCTTCCTTTTACCTGTGTGTCTATGGTTGAGAACTGCTGATATTGGTGGCATGTAATTGTTAGCTTAGTAACCATAGACGTTTTGAAGCAAAAGAGCAAGGCTAAAACCACAAAGATTAACCCTAAGACAGTTGGAGGCAATTGACCCATAGAAGACATGTTAAAGTGAATATTTTGAGTTTTTTGAGCCAAAACAGTTCATAGTTTGGCTAATAGGCAACTGACAGTAATAGAAGAATCATTTTATTTACCTCTTGAATGTAGCTCAGCAGAGTTGGGCTGCACTGTGTAGCTGTTTTGTGAGCTGCCATGTTGATGATCTGTCTCATGAAGGATACAAAAACAGTAGACAGCTTCTCAGGAGGAGTTTGAGATTGTCTTTCTGATCATCTATACCCTTCCTTTTTTCTTCTTTGTGTCCTTCAATCAAAACAGTGAAAATCTGTTTCTCTCATCTGTCTCGTTGAAATATATGTGCCACTAGTAACTTTTTCACACTTGTCCATCATGTTCAGTGGCAGAATTTTTCTGTAAATATGTGCTCCTTGTAGGAGATAGCATTTGTGATCCTTAGAGAACCTTCATGGAGGTCTGTCTTGCTTTGCAAATTGATGAATATTTGGTGAAATGCTCTGAGATTCAGAGACTTTTAAAGTTCACTTCTTCAGGATACAGTTGGTATTAAGTTAATAGTGAGCGTCTTGTAACTGGAGGTATTCTTTCCTGATGACAGTAAATAATTCTTCTCTTTAGCTATTGTCCTCATTATTTTGCACCTAAACAATCACAACAAACACGTGTCCAGCAGATTTGGACTGCAATTTCACAGCTGCAGCACCAGGCATGTTAAGTTAATACCTCTGTGTGCACGTGTTCCTCATTGCCCCGTTAGAAGATGGTATGCCCCGTTTCTTGTTAAAGTAGGTTAGATTTTTTTTTTTTTTTTAAATCTTCAAAAGCCTGCACAGCTCATGATGAAGTAATTTGCAGTGTACTCTGGAAGGTCATAAAGACTCTGTTCTCAAGATTATTTTAAACTAAAATGACTCTAGGAGGTCTCAGTGCTGAGTTTTGAGGAAGGTAGAGGGTGGATACTGTGACAGAGCTCAACTGCCTCCCACCACTCCTCTTATGTTGGGCCTAGCTGACCAGAAATAACTGACAGTGCCCAGTGCTGACCAGGAGGAACTAGGCAATACGGGCTGTAATTGATGTGGCAGAAAATGGGCATTAGAGCTTTCCCAGCAGGGCCATCTTCATGCCATCTTCAATAAATTTGTTTGCAATAGCTCCCAAATTTATACCCTTCCTCCCTCCAATCTGAGATAGTTGTCAGTATGTTGGCTAGTGAGCTTGTAGCAACCTATGTATGGAGCTGTGGAGTGGAGGGATGCCTCAAGTTCTCACCCAGGTGCTTTACAGTTATTTCTGTGATTGGGGGGACTTGGAAGGGCAACTAGACTTAACTAGGAGTAGAAATAAGGACAGCCAAAATAAACGCGAAATTCCAAAAATGATGGGGGCTTGTTTAGAAGCAGCTTATGCCTATGGGGAACAGGGAGGTGAAGAATTAGCTCCCCTCTAAAATAAAATGTATATCCCAAAACAGCAATGCCTGCTACTGCAGATAGGAAATGATTGCACTGAGGAACAGTTGAAGTTAAACAAGATAGAAGGAAGACAGTATAAGAGAAGCTTGAGGTGATGCTGGCAAAGCAGTCTAAAACTTCTGACCCTGTGAGCAGTGAGTGCTCCCTGAGCCAGAAACCAGGTCTGGAACATCTACCCTATGAGAAAAGGCTGAGAGAGCAGGGCCTGTTTAGTCTAGAGAGGAGAAAACTGAGAGGAGATCTAATCAGTTTGTGTAAATACCTTAAGGGAAGGTGTCGAGAAGATGGGACCAGACTTTTCAGGGATGGCGAGCGACAGGACTAGAGGCAACAATCATAAGATGAAACACTGGAAGTCTCTCTGAATTTGAGGAAAATCTTCGCTGTGAGGGTAACAGCACTAGAATAGGTAGCCCAGAGGGGTTGTAAAGTATCTCCTTCCCTGGGGAAACTCAGAACCTGTGTGGAAAATGATCCTGTGCCACATGCTCTAGGTGACCTGGCTTGTGCAGAGTGCTGGACTAGATGATCTCCTAAGGTTCCTTCCAACCTCAGTCATTCTGTGATTCTGTGATCTTCAAAAAAATTGGTTTGCAATAAACCCATAGTTAATTCTCCCCCATGCCTCCCAAACAGTTACACACTAAGAAACTGAGACAGCTGTCTTTGATAGGGATAGCCCATGTGTAGTGCTGTTCTTTCTGTGCTGTGTAGCAGTTGAGTACACAGTAAGCCCTGTGAGTCTGTAGACTGAGTGAGCTGCTGTGATAGGAGCAGTATCCTAACTTCCTATTCCTACAAGTCTCTAGGTCTGTCTCCTATTGTGTCTCAGATGTGCACTTTGTCATGTGTGGCAGGGCCATTGGGAGAAATGGCACCACAGCTATATCAGAAACCCAGATGCTGTTGAACATACTGAACAGTCTGGCCGTGTCCTCTCCTTACCCTCCCTTCAGGTATTTAAACTCATTAAGATCTCCCCACTTGGTGATCTTTTCTTCAGACTAACCAGTCCCATCTCTCTCCATCCTTTCTCATATAAGATGCTCTTGGCTCCTAATCATCTCACGAGCCCTTCACTGGACTTGCTGTGGTAGTTCCACGTCCCTTACACTGGGGAGTCAAGAATTGGACATATTACTCCAGATAAACTCCAGGCATTGAGAGAAACTAAGCGGGTTGCCTTGCATGCTGGGCACTACTGAAGTAACCTTCTTCCAAGTATGATCTGACTATTTTTCCTTTTTTCCATAGCTGCTTTACTTTTTCTGCTGTGATATTTGAGGTGCATGATATCCTCCAAAATTCTCAACCAGCATATGCTACTGTTATTTTCAGGTGAAAGATCTTCTGGCTGTATTCACGGTTCACCAAATCATTTTGCGTGTATGTCACAGAGTAACCTCATCACACTCTCAGATATAAGCCCGAAAGTAAGTGTAGCTGTATTCAGAACAAAATATTTAAAGTCGCGTTTCACACCTCTTTCAGTGTTGATCTCTTTGAGGTTTATTAAAAACTATTTAAAGATAAAGGTTTTTTCCTCTCTCATAAATTATAACGTATCAACAAAAATATTTGAGATATGAAGAGCATATACAAAGGCACTGTTCTTCATCATTTCTGTTTATTCAGCATTTCACCCTGAATTTGGCACTTTGGCACAAAACTTAAATGGCAGCAGCAGAAGGTTTTGGATCTTTAACAAGTATGGCTGGTAAGGGTTACTCCAAGTAACCCTTACGGTGGTACTGATGGCTATATTTCATCAGTGGGATAAAGTGTTAATAAAAAGAATTTTAAAGAAGTATGAGAAGATTCTATTCTTACATTCAATGTTCACTTTTATTGTGTCAGTGCACTTAGTCCGGAATAATATATTTTTTTCAGTGTTAACTGCAGTATATCTCAAGTGACCTGCTTGTTCCTCTGTCTTTTGGCTCATACTAATGGACAGAAGTCACTTATTCTTGCATACCAGACATACAGGTCATCTGCACTGCCAAGACTATTTCCTCTGCTCTTTAGATATATATATATGTTATAGCACATTTAAAGTATTTACAAGGATAACTTTTGTTAAGCTTAACTATGACACAAAAATACATTTCAGGAATTTATTAACACTGGCTTGAAAGGTAATATAGTTATACCATTTACTAGTTAAAATACTCTGACATTTGCAGGGGAGCGAAAAGAGGAACAAATATAATTTTTTGTTTGTTTGTTTTGTTTTGTTTTGTTTTTCCTTAATGTAGCTGTAAAACATTTTTTTTCC
Source organism: Crypturellus tataupa (assembly GCA_034781795.1). NCBI lineage: Eukaryota > Metazoa > Chordata > Aves > Tinamiformes > Tinamidae > Crypturellus > Crypturellus tataupa. The sequence continues at coordinate 4,023,210 of JAWLRI010000763.1, forward strand.
CAGTGCCTTGTCTAAGTGCCAGTCAGTCAAGAGCTATTTTTAAAGAAAATTTAAAAATAATACAGGATGGACCATATTGTAGATTTTTTTATGTAAGCTCCAAAAATACATTATTTTACCTGCTCTTTCTCTAGCAAATTCATTCAATTGACTGAGACTGTTTTGGAGCCTTCTCGGAGAGTTCCGTGTGGGATTGTGCTCTGCCTTGCCTAAATAACTGTTATGCAGGTTCTGCATTGCTTTATGGTGCTTAGTGATCAGGAAATCTACATCAGGGTTTGGTCCACATTTTTTTTTTTTTTTTTTTTTTTTTTTTTTTTTAGTCTGGTTGAAACTGACCAGTCAGAGTAGCCAAAGTATGAAATTGTACCTGTTTCTCCTTGAGAAAATGATCTAAAGATAATTTTTAAAAAAGAAATAGCTGTTGTAGTAAACAGTTTTTATGATACATTTAACATTTTTAAATGTTTGAAAAATAATTTCCATGTTTTGAGTTTCATGAGTAGATACAGAAGAGAGATTTAAAAGCTAAGACTTCAACATCCCAGTTGTTTTCAAGGTTTTGATTTTTTTTTTTAATTTTAATGATAATGTAGTATTTCATTTCAGTAAGGATTAAGAGAGTTGCTCCATAATGGTTATAATCCTTTGTGTTCAACATGTTCGGAGTATTGTACAAATATTAACTAATCTGCACTTCTGTGAGGTAGATGGGGGACACTGAGCCAGAGAGGTTGTGTTATTCAAGGTCAGTGTTTCAGTAAATATTGAATCCAGGATTAAGGCTGTCCTTAGTCTAGTAAAGAGCATGATTTCCTGTTTCTTACCCTGATGCCTTTTCTTTCCTTGATCTTACAGCTTCATCAATTTCTGCAGCAGACAAAGCACACCATTCTAATACAGCTATAAAATTAAATGGAAAGAAGAGTTTTGCTGATAAAGAATAAAAGATGATTCATACCTCTGTAATAATTTTGTCTAGCAGAATTTTAGTTTTGAGCCATGTTGCTTTTGTTTAATTATTTCTGAAGAGATTTTTTTATTAACCTTTAAACATGAAATTCATCTTTTGTTATAAAGGAAAGCAAGAAAGAAGATGTATTTCAGTTTTTACTGCAGTAGAAGTATGAATTACACCCGGGCTAGTACTTGGATTGTGCATCTGACCTGTGCTGATAAATAAGGACATCTAAAAGGAGAAAGTCACGCAATGCTTGAATGCTGTCATGTTTTCCAGAAAATAGACTTCAAGTGAGGGTACACATTGATAAATTGATAGTCTTAGCAGTAATAAGCTCAGTATCTTTGTTCTTCTTCTGGAGGAAAAAGTGTGCATTTGGACCTGAAAATTTGTTCCTTCGGTAGCTGAGATCAGATTTTTAGTATAGTGGATTTGGTTAGACTTGAGAGCAGAAGCGGGTCCATGCTCTGTGGCTGTACTTTTATTACTGTATCAAATATTAATTAAAATAGCAGTCTTGAGGTAGGATTTCAGAAAGAACTTGGACATAGAAATAGTTTATGTGGTAAATTCCTTGGTAGGAGTTTTGGTCCTTAGTCTCTTTGGCAACTCTACAAAGCAGGTGTGCCATGTTCTCCATCAGACTTCCCGCACGTCATCTCCAAACCTGCCAAGCAGTTACTTAAGATGATTTTTGTCTTGCCTATTCTTAATTTAATTAAGAATTATTTTCAATCTGGCTTCTATTCTTTCTACTTAATTGAAATTTACCTCACAAGATGTAACATGCTTTTGATCCGTTCTTCAAAGGCCTGTGTCTTCAGCTTTACCAGTTTTTGGCTGCTTGTTGGCCCTGTTTGTCACGCTGTTACTGTTTTATATGCTGTTCCTCCTTGACTTTCAGAACACTCTTTTTTTGTGTTTTTTCAAGACACTCTTTAGTCTAGTCACCGGTTGGGTGTCAACTTTTTCTCCTCTTTTTGCAGAAATGAGGCAGGTCTTAAACTTTTAGGGATCGCCTACTGAGACGATGGCAACTCTCAATTTTGCCTTTCTATTCCAAACCTTCCTCACTTTAGAATTGTTTTTCAGCTTCCCTGTCTGACATCCTTGTACAGCAGTCTTTTTCAGCTTTAATTTAGCATGAACCAAAATACTTTCCAAACATTTCTGTCCTTTTCTCATTTTTAGAAAGGAGAAAAATTTCTACTATAATCAGTTTTTTTGTCTATCCCCACCCAAAATCTGCATACTCCCTGTCTTCTTTGCTCCTAACCTACACTCAGCCTTACCTTTCTACCTAGCTATAACACATACAAATACATGAAGTATGTGTCCTGTCTTTTTTTTTCCTTAATCTCCTTTCCACTGTCCTTCCAACAAAGTTGTTCTCAAGTCTGAAAAAAAGCACAAAACTACATAGTAAACTACTTTTTTTCCTAGTGGTAAATTGACTGTGTCAGCGCCCTGTTGAATCCCTCTTTGGTCTTCCCCTTTTCAGCTGAATCTAGTTTGTCACCTGTCCTCTTCAAATAACTCTTACATTTATACTGTCATTCATTATCCCGTGTTGTCTGTTACTGACATTCTGTTTTTCTTTTGCTTTAGGGATCTTAATCTAAGTGTGCTATTAGCTTCAAGAAGCTTTTTGCAAGAAGTGTTTTTCTCTTTTGGTGTCCTGACCACCTTCTGAGCCTGCATGATCTTTACCTCTTTATTAAATCTCTTCTGTTCTCCTTGTCAAAGTCCATCCTCTTCGATGTCTGCAATAAATTAGCTAAAAAAAAGCAATTTATGTTTTTTTAACAATTTTTAAGTACACTGGCTAACCTTTTTATTTTATCATGCCATCTGCTTTCTCAGTCACAGCGAAATTGATTATTTAATTGTTTATTATTTGTGTTTAAGTGGAAATTAGAAATCCATGCCCCGTTGTACTACTTTCGAGTATTTCTGTTTTGAAGGGCTCAGTGGCTGTGTGTGTGTGTTAGTTTTTCCAGCATCTTTCATCTTAGGTGTAAGTTCTATGTAGTCTAGAGGTAAATATTCTCTGTTCTGCAGAAGCCACTTGTCTAAATCAGAATAGTGAGGCAGCTTAGCACAGCAGCACACGGGGGTAACTGCTCTTGCCCCTCTGTGTTGGTTATATACCTAAAATAGGAGGGGTTGATACTATATATTTTTTTCCAAACTGCCAGTATATCATTTTCACAAGGGATGGAATTTTTTGATGGCTTAAGGGAAGGACAAATTTTGCTCAAGGTTCTCTTATTTTATTATTGTAAGATTTATAGCGCTGCCAAGCCCTTTGTTTGGACAGATCCCAGATCTGCCATCTCTCATTCCCTTGGAGTGCAGAGCTTCTCTAGTTTTCCAGCTTACACTCCAAAGGTGGAAAAAACAGCTTTGAACTATTTTTTTGAAAGGATTAGTTTATTCAGGCCTTACTCTGAAATTATGAAGTAAGGAATGGAGGCACTGCCCATGCCAGGATATGGTTTTCAGTTTTAGCATATTTTTACTGAATGTAACCAGCTGACTTCCTGCCCCATCAAATTCTCCTTGTGTGCCTCAGTTCCCTGCCTCTTTTGTGTATTACCTTTTGGCCCAGATCCACCCATCCTGACACTAAAATGAAGAGCAAGGCTGAAGGAAATATTCCAGGAACAGTTTATCCTTTTCTAGTCGATAAAGATTCTCCAGTGCTGTTCTTTTCTAGCGCTGCTGAATCCAGATGTCTTTTCCTAGCCACTCTGAGCTGCACTGAGCAGTCTCTACAGCTCTTTTTTCTCTTTATCTGAACAACTTTGCTAGGTGGGCACATGGGGAGAAATGATACCCCATCCTCTGCGCTCTCTTGAGCCCCATACTCAGTACCCGCTGCGGTTGATGCTTGTACCACATTTTTGCCCTGTTTATTTTGTTGCAGGTACCTAACTAGGTACCATACTAGTTCTCCACAGCTGTATCACTGAATCACTGATTCCATACATAGAGAAAAGAGCAGACGCAATTTCATGACAATTTCATCATGACCACATAAGAGGAGGTATAATTTTTAACTTGTAGCGGGTTGAAGAGGGCATAACTTGTAGCAGGGGACAAAGTCTAGGCAAATGACTCACACTGTCATTACAGAATAAGGTTGTAAGCTACAGCATTTCTGTGACTGTTACTTCAACTTTTAGTATTTAGTGTAGCTTCGGGGCACTGAATTTCTGCTTGCCCAGCTGTTTGGTTCATACTCTAATTTTCTTCTAGCTGAAAATTGTGCATGTCTTGCTTTTTGCTGGATTCCTGCTTTGCACATGTCCGTTGTAGCCTAGCACAACAGCAACAAAGTCTTAATAGGAACTGCTGTAAATGCATGTTCATATTTCTCCTCTCTTGATCTTCTCCTCTCTACTGTTAGCCGCCCTCCTGCCAATTCAATTAGTATTTACTGAACACAAGAGCCAGTATTCCAACATATCCTCAAATTCAGAATGAGATTTTTCTAGCTATGTTTACAGTTAAGGAGGAAAACAACAGAGTTCAGAAATGTACTTAAAAAAGAGGGGAGGGGGAGGAGAGGAAAGCCTTTTCAGATTCAGCACACTGCATCAATTGTATTAAGTATAAATAGGCCTAGAAAAAACAGAGCATGTATAAGAAAATATTTTATGGACTGTTGCTGGAAGACAGACAAACGTAAAATTGTTGGCTGGTTGAACAAATTAAAATTTCCTGAGCTTTAAATTGTATAAACTCATTTTTAACATTATTTCTTCAAATTTTATGTGGAAAAAACTTTTCTTTAACATAGACCTTCATTTACAGGAGAAGCTGTAAAATATAAAAAATGGAAAAATTTGCAAAACAGGACAGAGAACCATAGAGACAGTTAGATGCTAATAATTTACAAATTAAGCATTGATTAGGAAATGTATAAACTTGTAACTTAAGTCTTTATACCTCTTTACCTTAAGTAAAGTTTTGCAAACATAGATTTTGTGGTCAGACTGAGGGGGAGAGGCAGCAGTGAGGAATTTGGATACATTTGCATTGTTTCATTAGACCCCGAACTAAATATTTTATTTTTGTTGCTGTTCAGGCTATTGATCTGGTTTGTAATCTTTAGAAATTGACTTAAAATTTAAAAAGCCCAAGTGAAGAGATAAATATTTCTGTTGTTCCAAATTATTATTATTGTCAGAAAGTATCTACTGGCTTCTGCTGTAATCTGCACTGCATGTACTTGTATACTCAGGCTCACTAGTGTCCTTGTCCAGTTTGCATGGGCTTCTGGCTCCTCCTGAGCATGAGATCGTGGCCAGCAGACCATTTTGATGGCTGGGTGAACCAGATGAATTGTATCCACCTTGATAAGAGGCCAAGGGCTATTTTGGACCATAGAAACTGTTCTGCATTCTTTAACGGCAGAAGTGTTTCTCCTGCAGATTTTGGGGAAGGTGATTTGGCAAAGCAAATAGAGAAGCTGTCTCTGGTGTGCATATGCTTTTCTTCCCCTAAGAAAACGAGGACACATTTTAGCAAAGGAGCTGTCAACCTATCGAGTACCACCAACTACAGTCACAGAAAAAGTTTTGGTTTTCATTCAGTATGTATTTGTTTATCAGTCTCTCCTTCATAGTGTTTCTTAGTCTTTTTAATTTTTTTTCTTTCTTTTTTTTTCCCTTTTTTTTTTTTCCCCTCTCTATGTAATTCAGGACTAATTTTTCTTTCTACTTCTACTCTACAGTAGAAATGGGCTATCTCACTTTTCTGACGCATCTACATTTTTCAGATAAATGAGAAGGTAGTTTTTCAGATTTAAACAGTTGGATTGCTTTTTTGTTTAACCGGAATAAGCATCCATGGTGCTCTGGGGAATGGAGAATGATCTAAAATAAGCCTAGTTGTTTTTTGTTGTTTATCTGTTTCTTTTTGCATCTGTCTTAGTATTTATTGCTACCATCTGCATTTCATTTCAGGTTGTCTAATGTCTTATTCTGCATGTTTTGTGCCTATTGTCTTTACACAGCCTTGGGCTGTAATATCACCATTTGCCTACAAGAGATCCATTTCTATCTGTAACAAAATGAATTGCATTCATCTGTGTAATTCATTTCTAATGAATGCCTTGCTCCTCATTAAACAGTGATTTACCTTTGTTTCCTTTTTCTACACTGTCAACACTAACCATTTTGAGGTCCTGTGGAGAGATGCTAATTTGAGAAAGTAAAAGTCAATGCAACTAAGCACTCACAAATGGCATCCTCATTGGCACTTTCAAAAATATTCATGGGACATTTCCTGGATTACAGTTTGCAGGTGGATAAGAAGACTCAAAATGTTTTCTTATTCATAAGCTTTCAGTGTACAAATACAACAGTTCAGAATTTAAATGCGTCTCTCCTTGTGAGTGTCTTGAGCCTGTAGCCAAGTTTGTGAATCAGTTAAGACACTGTCTGCTCTGCTAGAGTTTTCAAGATGAAATGCATATTTGGGGAGACTAGACTCTTACTTCTCCTTCCTCTGAACCTTTTCAGGAGTATTTAGAATCTTTCAAGCATTCAGACATAGTGCTTTCGAATTTCTTATTTTTGACATACTTTCGACATATTTCCTATTTCTCAACCTAGAGAAACATTTTACTTGATTTTCCTCCACCCGCACCATACACACTTTGTTTCAGAGATCAGTAAGATCGTTTCTCGTTTTTGTGCGTCTGAAGGCCAAGGATTCGGATCATTAATGAATGAAATAGGGATAGCATAAGAGTGCTGGTACAGACCCAGTCCTTACGTAGCTTTAATGTCTCTTCAGCGTGTCCTGCAGCATCCCCTTTTCCAGCCCTGCTCTTTGCAGAACACCCGAATCTGCCGTGTGTGCAAATAGATCTGTGCTGCTGACAGATGATGGTTAGAGCAAAACACAAATTACAAAACTCGCTTACATTTTAAACCAAAGCAGAATCTTAACTGCAACAACAGACTGTGAATATGAAAATATTGTTAGTAAACATAATTTAAAGTAATACAGACTTTTTTTAGGATGTTGTCTGATTTACAGCATCTCTAACTCTTATTTTAATGGTAGTAGTACTTACTCATTGACACATTTGATCATTCTCACAAAAATTTGCCTTGGCATTTTAGAATATTTACTGTTGTTTATGGCCAGATTGATCCCCTGTTGAAACTCTAGAGTTGTCAGTGGGTATCAGCTGAGTTACGCTGTGGATTACTTTGATCCATAGTATTATGAGTGGATTGAAGCATGGGAGATTTTTTTGTTTTTTTTTTTTCTTTTTTTTTTAAACTGGTCTTGCCTAAATTATGTAGCATCTGGAAGTAAGAACACTGATTAATGTAACAATTTTATTTTTAATATACGTTTTAGAAGACAAAACTGACCTTGAGAACAGTGTGATGCAGAAGAAAATTAAAATCCCCAAACTCTCTCTCAATCACGTAGAAGAAGCTGGGGAGGTTACAGATTATGGGGAAGAAGATGTGGAGCTTAGACACAGTAAGGTACTGAAGTCTTTTTTTTTCTTTTTTTTCTTTTTTCCTTTTTCATTCTTTATTTTTTATTTTATTTTTTTTTATTTTGAAGTGCTTGGGGCGTCTACAGCTGTCATAGCCTAAGAATTCCAGGCCTGCTTTTGATCCTGTAAAAACATTATTTGATGTAATTGGGTCAAATTGGGGGGATAGAGTGGGATGGGGTGAGGGCCAGAGTTTACAGATGAACTTTTCAAAAACCTAATTCATGTGTGAGGGAACACTTTTCTTGTTATCCCGTTTGCACACGTTAATTGCCACTGGAGATTTTGGGATCAATGCAGTTTCCCTTTGGCACAGAATGCTTTAAAAGTCACCAGTTACATGAGTGTTGAGCAGCTGTTCTCAGGGGCACTTGTGACCTGTTGCGCTCTGCTTGTTGAAAGGGGTGCTAGGAGATTTCCCTAATAAAACCGGGGCAAGAAGACAAACTGACAACACTTCAGCCCACCAGTATAACTGCCAGTTGCCGTTTGGTCCACATGACAAAAACCTACTATGTAAATGCATTTATTTTTTTGGTATCAGGCGATTTCTTTAAAAGTCTGCCAACTTTCAGAATAAAATACTACTCTGTGGCTTCATGTGTTTTGCAGCTGCAGGAATGATACCAGTACATCTCTTTATGGTAGACCAGCATTTTTCAGAGCATGCGTGGAGCAGGCGTAACATCAAATAATCTCATTTTCTGCCACATTACTCATGGATATTGTGGTATGGGAATAGATAGTGTCAGCTTCTTGTCTCTAACCTATGAGCTACATTTGCTTTCTTGCAGTTGCTTGGAAGTTCAAATGCTTTTTCCATATTTGGCTAATAAAACCTAGAGGCCTTTACCCATACTGTTACATTTTAATATTGCTATCTAGACCTCATAAAAGAGGTATACTTTTATTTGTGTAGGATTTGGATTTTGTGCAGGACCAAAGGTAAATTCCTGCTGAAAGTTAACAGCAGATAAAGCCTCTGCAATGCAGTACTAATACAGAAGGAATCAGTTGATCAGGGAAATGAGAATAGATGATAAATTCTGTCTCCAACTTTTATGTTTTCAATTTCCTCTTTTGCAGATAGCTCAGCCACTTGCATCAGGCATTTGGGTGACTGTACTAGAAGTAGAGTCAGAGAAGGTTTTATCTCCCAAAATGTGGGAAGGGCAAGCTCTCTATTCTTAAAACAGCTTTAGTATTGTATCCTTCTTTCATCTCTGGTGTAATTACAGGTGACAAACATAACATATAATTGATTCTTTCACTTAATATAAAATCCCACTGTTGTAGGAAATCAGAACATTAAGGCTGAATTTCAAAGAAGCAGATCCAGAGACACACTTTTTTTTTCTTTAATTTTTAAAGACATAAATTATCTTTGTACGTAGAATCAAGTGACTACACCACAGTTCTTGCACATCTTTCACAATTTGGAAAGAAAGGCTTCAGAACTGCTTCAGAAGTTTGTATGTGCACTTAGCTAAATTATGTGTGCATAATAGTTATGGTGTATGTCACCATAAAAATCTGTTAGGCAAAACATTTTTGCAGGCAGACTTTGTCTTGCTTTTTTGTAAGAATAGATCTTAACCATTCACAAATCTGTAGAATTTTAATTTGCATTACGTGCCATTCTTCTGATTTTCTTTTCTTTTTTGTTTATTGTGACATGTAGAGACAAGATGGGAGGAAACAAAATGAAGGTACGCACAAAAGTATTGAAGCAGTTGTTGCTCGCCTTGAAAAACAAAATGGGATGAGTCTCAGTAATACTTCCAGCCCCGGGGAAGCTTTTATGGAGACTTCGGAAGGCATGAACAACACGGACGATGCTGTAGTTCCTCGGGTTCTGTATGAAGAATTACTGAGGAGTTACCAACAGCAGCAAGAAGAAATGAGGCACATTCAACAGGAGCTCGAGAGAACGCGGAGACAGCTTGTGCAACAGGCCAAGAAGCTGAAGGAGTACGGGGCACTTGTGTCAGAAATGAAAGAGCTCAGAGACTTGAACAGGAGGCTGCAGGATGTACTGCTTCTAAGACTAGGTAGTGGTAAGTGCTGGACTTAAATGGGACGAGTTTTAATGAATCTTTGAAGTGTGATCAGTATTAATGGAAAAGTTTTTGAAGAATAGCAGTGGTTGTACAACTGGACATAGATTGTTAAAAGGGTTGTCTGCTACGACTGTACAATATGTGTTGAATTTGTATAATGTGTACTTCTGGGTTTTTCTTTAATGATAGCAAGAGGTCTTTGTGCTGATATGGTTGAATCAGAGTTCCATTTTAAACAGCTGTATTTTAAAGGGCCTCTGAGCTTCTAGAATATGCTGAAAAAGATAATAAAGTTTCATCTGCATAATACACCAATATGTTCCAGTTTAAAAAAATAGAAAGGTAGTGCACTGAATATTTGGGGTAAAACCATTTTATTCCTTTCAGTCAGGATTTTTTTCATTGTTATATAACTGGCAATGTGTTACCTTACATTTTTCTGACCCCCTCCTTTTCAGTAGCTCATTAGAACGTGATATACTCCAGAACTTTTTGGTATTGGCTTTCAGCAGCCACACTATTTGAAAAACAGTGGATTGTTAAAGCATAATGAAGAAGCATTTTTCGATTAGTTTCCCTTTATATAAACACTTGTTACAAAATACAGCTTTATGTTATTTGGATTTAAATTTTAAATATCGAGACAAATGCTCTTTTGTTTTGGTTTATAACATTTATTTAACCATTTTGTTGGAATAAATGGGAAAAAGACAATAAAAAGCTCATCCTTGTCATTGAAGATGATACCCTTTGGAATACCTTCAAATATTTTACTAATTTATATTCATTTGCTGTTAGAGTGTGTGTTGAAGGCAGTTTGCTTGGTGATTGAAACTTGTTTGAAATTTGTGCATCCAAACTTCAGCATGCTGTTTCTTATGTCTGCCTTTGTGTATCTGGGAATTTAATTTTTGCATGTAAATTGGGCATTGGCTCTTCCACTTGACTTGAACGAGTGCATGCAGTTTGCATGTCGATCAGGGTTCCCTTCGCACACAGACCCGAGCCTGAGCATGTGCCTGAGCTGCCTCATGCCTTAGGGTGGGCTGCAAGGTCAGAGACAGGTTTTCAAAGTAGCCTCTGAAAGGTTTAAACTGGATGTTTGACTGTGAATGCCCAACATTGTTACACTGCGCGTAATTAAAATGTCATTACTTGTTATAAGCATTGTAGCTAGCTTTTTAATAAAATTAAACAGGCAAGGTTTCCACAATCTAAAAAGCATGATGTGTTGGCAGTAGATTCCACGGAGCTTTCTAAAATTTTCCTTGGATGGAAAGATGTTTCTTCATCTGCAAGTAGTTAGCTGGAATTTATGTGAATGAAGCACCAGACAGATGTTTGTAGGCAGTGGGGCTGAACAATGTAAAATACCAGTTTAGTTGGTAGACTTGACAGCTGTCTCAGTGGTGAGACCAGCAATGAAATGAAATGAAAACGGCCTCTGAATTCTCTCCTTTCTTTCCCGTTAAGGAAAGAGTGATACATTTTTGTTTGAACTGAGACTTAGGAGAATTTAGAAAGGAAAAAGCACGCCCTTTGAAAAACGCTGAATCTTCTCTCTGAACACTGGATTTGAGTTTCCATTTTATCAGTCTGGCACCTCTTTTTAAACTGGCAATAAACCTGGATTACATTGAGACGATATTTTTTCTTTAAATTTAAGCACATATCTGGACAAATACCAAGTATAAGGAACTCCCCAAAATATCCTTTGTTATTATAGCTCCTAACATTTGAATAATACAGAGGTAGATTCTCTCCTGGTTATCTTTAAAATGTGATTCAAATCTTTGTGTATGAAAAGATTTTGGCCCTATGGGTTGTGTGTATTTGTCAATACTTGAAGCATCATCCACTGATAATTCTAGGGTCCTTCCTTGTAGGCTCATTCTTATTAGTAGGGGAACCAGCCAGCTTCTGGAAAGATCAATATAAAATTTATGAATGACTGGATAGGAGAGACAGCTTTAGCAAATTATAAGTTATTCTCAGGAGTGTGCAAAAAGTGGTCCTTGTAAAAAAGAAACAGATATGTAAAGACTTCTTTGATCTCCATTTCCTTTCTAGCTTTAGGAATGAGATGTACTATGTGAACAATATGTGCAAGTTGCTCAGAAAATAGATTTTGTGTTGAAAGTATCCGCAGTTGTTGTGGTGATCTGTTAAACCCAGAGTTTCAAATGTCATGTAACTCATGGTAGGCTGTACTCACAGCAGGCTGGACTTAATGCAAACTAATTGTGCTTCGGGTTCACCTTAGAGACTTTGGGTTTCTTTGCATGAGATGGCAGCTGTTTTGTGCTGATGAATTGCAGCTGTGGGGAATGCGTGCCTGTTGCTGTCTTAAACTGGCAGATCAAATATAGAGCAGCCTCTTGAGCTAGCATTCCGCCAAGGATTCAGCCTCCTAATTTCCCATCAATATGGTGATTTCTGTGACTAGTTAGAGTCAGTGTATCTTTACTTTAGACCTGTGTCTTCACCTGTGTTACTGAAACTTAAACCTCTCCTGTGGGAATAGTGAGGTTTTCAGCCTCACTTTTTCACGCAGTGACAGTGAATTGTCGATTGTTTTTTAAAAAGAATGGAAGTAGTGAAGAAAAGGTAGGGAAGTTAGTATGGATTCATTGTGAAATTGAGGGATTTTCTTATGATTTTGGTGTGTGGTTGCCCAGCAGATCACTCTTTGAATGAGAGAAGCTGTTGCCCAGAACTCTAGGGAGCGGAGCAGAGGGGAGAAAAATCACTGTCCTGGAGCTCACGTGTCACCTGAGCTCCCCAAAAAAACGTGCACAGCCCCGAGGCTTCCTTCCTTTCCCCTCCTGGGCCCTCAGGAAACGTCAGGATCTTAGGCCTTGGCAGCTTTTCTCTACCTTGGTACACCAGACAAGGCACTAGTTGCTCTGGTTTTATTTATGGCAAATGCCCTAGAGGATTAAATCACTCTTTCTTCCAAGCCAATTTTTAAGTATGCCTTGGATTACAAAATATAAAAATTGGATTTCTTTTAATTAGTTGTTTCCAGATTAAAAAAGCCGTACAGTTTAGTAATCTAAGGATCATGTTAACAATGAGCATGGGAAATACTAAAACAATGATGTTTCCCAGATTTCTATTGTGTTCATGCAAATTCTAGTAGATAATGTGGAAAAACAACTTACTATTTACAGAAGTGTACTGATCAATTTATTTACTTTTTTGTTGTTTAGTTGCTACTTTTTAAGTAGAGAGTAGTCTATGATGCATTTGGGAGAGATAGAGGTGAAAAAGGGAAGCCTTCTACTTCCTTATGCTGCGTTTGAAGTTGCTGGCCTCTCAAAATTAGGAAAACAATGCTAAACAGAAGGAAGAAATATTTGTAAATGAAACATTTTTTTTCCTTTGCATACTTAAGAATTGACTTTAATTTTCGTGTGATCCTTCTGTAATAAATACTACTATTGTTAAACTGTTAGGTGGTGGCTTACATCTCTATGCCCCAAGCCATTCATCATCTTTAAAATAAGGAGAGCACAAGAGCTGCAGAGAGAGGACCTCGAAAGCATGGTGCGTGCTAAATTAACAGACAATTCCCATCGTTAACAAAACAGCAATGCAGGCTGTGTGTCTGATTCACGTGTTGTGCTGAAAATGCAGTCATTACGAGGTAGTGAAAGCAGAGGTGAAGACTACCCAGGTAGAGGCAGCTTTCTGTTCAGGAAGGAAAAAAAAATCAGTAGGCTTTTAAAGTATAAAACAAGACATTTAAAGGCTTTCTGTTGGTGGCTTCTGAGCAGTAGAACATGAACTAAAATAGAGATCTTGCTGGCCTGTTAGAGCTATGGTTATTGTGGACGTTAATCAGCTGTTTTTCTTTTGGGAACTCTGGTATCCAAATCCCAGCTGTGTCAATATATTACTATAAACAGACTATAAAAGACTTCTAAGTAGAGAGTAGTAAAAATGCTTAAACTGAAATACACTTTTCTTTTTAGGAAGAAGTAATTGTACTTAGAGATCTTCCTCAAATTGTCCCTCAGATGGAAGGATTATTTCATGTGAAGAAAACTCAGAATAACACTGTGCTTAAGCGTGTGTTCTTAGAGTAATGACTAAGAGTTCATTTTTCCATCCTAAGTTCACTCTGGCAATTACTTAACATATCTTCTTGCTCAGATGTGCCAACACAAAGAGTTTGAATGGTATAATTTGTGAAGGGTTTTACCTCCATCTGCATCATATTGCAGTCTCAAGTAAAGGAAGTTTAGTCTGTTTTAGTCCTAGTGTTCCTATACGTGGATAGTCCTTGTTAAGATTACTATGATATTATAATGTAAATGCTGTTTTTCTGTGATTTCTTTATTTGTGCCATGTTTGCTCTTAAGAAATTGTCTATGGCACTGCAACATAGCGTTGTCTCTATGTTGCCTAAAGAGCTTCCAGTTCTCTGCTGAGCGTCTCAAGTAATAGTCAGTTAAGAACACCTAGCTAGCTAGGGAGCTGCAAAATGAGCTATAACCTAAATGTCAAACACTGATAATGAAAGAAACATTGATATTATTTATCTGTAAATGAAGCTGCGCAGTGCAGGAGGAAGAGTTTCTTTGGGTGTTCCATATACAGGAAATATTTAAGGTATGTAACTCAAGACACGTGAGTTCTGATGCCACAGGTTGACTTGCTGAGTTAGATCAATTCAGGGTTTGGTTAGTGTGTCCGAACACTGAGGTGGGACCATCCATGGTGATGACACGATTATTGAATTACCTTGCCATTTATTGAGGGTGCCCAGGTTGGACTGTAGAGTACTGCAGCACTCTCAGCACCAACCTGGCACACTGTAGTTCCTACAAGTAGGTGAGTTACCCCTACAACTCCTGGAACTGGGTGATTACTGCTGGGTCCAGTGTCTCAGTTTGCAACTTTTGCTCAGTTAACAACCTGCCATCCCTGCATGGAGCTCCAGAGACTGCTGAAGCTTACTGTGAGCTTAGAGACATGTTCAGAGAGAGGTAACTATAGGCTTGGGGCCTTAGAATCCTCCTGGGCTCCTGGTCTAACTATTATAATTAATAATGAAATGCAGTTCACAAATTATTTTATTTTACTCTTCTGCATTTTTAGTAACACTAAAAATTTCATCTGGAAAGGAAAAGCTCATGGCTGACAAAATAATCATGTTCCTCTGGAGCCTCAAACATATGCATTAAAATCAGTATGGTGGATGGACTGGACTATCAAAATTCTAATTTATGTTTTTTTTTTTTCCACTTTGAATATGCTTTCTGTGCATGATACTTTAGTATAAGTAGCTTATGCTTTTTTTCTTTACAGCATTTCTGCACATCTTCAGTATTTTCAGTATGTCTGTTATACTTAAAGACATTCTAAAGTGATTTTTATCTAATTAAATAAGTAATTTTATAATTACCTCAGTAAATTATGTAGTTTTGTAAGTAGCTATATAGTAATTCCTATTTAAAGAATTACTATTGTTGCTTTTGGTTTATAAAGGCAACGTGGCTATAGCATAATTTTCTTAGTGTGCTCTGAAGCAGTCTTATCCATATCTGTGATTGTCCATATGAATTAAGAATAAAATTAAAAATTTAAATTAAAATGAAGCATGTTAAAATGTTTATAAAACCAAATTATGATCCAGCTTTTATTTATTGATGTTCAGAATTAGGATTTTGGGCTGAACCCTTTCTGACTTTAAAATGAACATGACTAATGTGATATTTTATGCTAACCACGGGTGATGAAGTGATTTATTTCATGTTCTTTGGGATAGCAGACAGCTCTTTTTTCTTAACTGTCTAGGACCTGCCATTGAGCTTGAAAAAGTAAAACCAGAATCAGTTGAGCCCGAACCTGAGGTACAGAAGACCTTCAGTGAGGAAGCAAATACATCAACGTATTATCCTGCCCCTGTTCCAGTAATGGACAAGTATATTCTCGAGAATGGAAAGGTATTTTAAATTAAATATAGCATGAATGGTTTGTAAATGTTCTTCAGGTGATTTTTTTTACAGAATTTTCATGAGCTTGTGGTTATTGTAAGGTTAGTAGCTTGTAGCAAGCTCCTCAGCTTCATGAAGTTACATCCTTATATTGAGGAGAATTGTGGAAGTGCACAAATAGGAACAGCATTGTAAATTATCCTTAGTGATGAGAGTGCTGTGCCAGGCAACAAATATAGCTGGTAAATATGCATGCACTAACACATTTGTAGTGTCTTGAATTGGTGACTTAAATCCACTGAAAATATACCGAAGTCAGTAAAGCTACATTAGTCTATTTGACAGAAATATATCTTAATAAAATAGCTTTAATATTTTCGCCATGGTCTACTCCTATTGGCAGAGGAAACCTTCACACTTGGGTTGATTTTGAGTCCAGTAGGTAATTATAACTCTGGAATGGAAATGGGCTCCCCTGGATTTGGTAGGAGTGTCGCCATTGAGTTGAGTTGAAATAGTGTTACTTTCTGGATGCTTTTATGGATGTGTTGAAATACTATCCAGTTGCAGTTTATCAACACCTGTCTAATAGATTTTGAGGCTCCAACATGTTTAACATACTATCTACTCATCCACTCAGATCTGCTTTTATGGCTATTGCCATTGTCATTAAATTAAACATTGTATTTCTTTTACAAAATCCCTATATCCTTCAGAATTGCCTGTACAGGTCTTGAGAGTCACGATATATATATATGCATTCAGTACCACAATCAGAGAACCTTTTAGGAGAAAATTTCCATTCCAGCCCTGACATAATGCAGAATTAGTGATGGAGTAGCACGAAATATTACACTTTCATTTCTGTGTTACCATACTGAGTACATAAATGTCTGTTCATTGAAGATGAATTTGACATAATTTTTGTGCAGACAAAATGTATGTGACAAATAGTATAATTTGGACAATCTGACAGGTATTTGGTTCAGGTAGATTTTTTTGCCTCATACATTTAGCATACTTCATTTACTTCACTATTTGTGTATTTTATTGTCAGTGAAAACTTAGTGTGTATTACTATGCTTGCAGTAGGTGGGATAGGGCACCTCCCTTAGTATTTGTATGTGTTTTTTTCTACACTTTTATTTCTTCTGTCAGCTTCTTTGTGTTTGCATTGCAGAAGTTTTCTCTGTCTTGACAGGTATCAGAATCACTTTAACTTTCTTTTTGTAATTTGGGTTTGTTTTTACATTTGCTTATTTTGGGGGGATTTCAGCCATCTCAAGGTATACCTCATCTACCTTCATTTTCATGATCCTGTGTTGATGTGGATTGCTACGTTGTAGTTTAGAAACCTTATAGTTTGGATTTGATCTTAGTAGGATTCTCTCCAATAAGATAAATCGCTCTCCTCTAGAGATGGAATGGAATTACTGAATAAGAGAATGGCATTGATTTAAAAAAAAAAAAAAAAAAAAAAAAAAGCTTCTAACATATGTTTAAATGTATAGCATGTGTTAGTACCGTTGCAGTGGTGAACACTGCTTTGAATTTGTTCCTGTTTTTGTTGCATTGTGCTTGAAGGTTAATCCTGCAGCTGCTGAAATAAAGTTCCTGTTTTTTTCAACAAGCCAAAGACCTGTTCCATCCAGCAAAAAAGAAAGTACTTCCAATCTGGAGTACAGTAGACTTCCCTTCCCTGCCTTGGGAGTGCGTGGGAGCAGTACCAACAGAGAAGTAACCTGAGACATGGGAAGATAAAGTTCCTTGTCCTAGAAGTGCTAGAAATAGAAAAGAGACATAAGATTGCTGGTGCTGTGGCTGTCTGTCATGGAGCTGCTGTCACCTTAGGTGTTTCATATCAGTGATGACTTGATTTTAATAAATGAAGCATGTTCAAAGACGAGATGGTCTGTTTGAAGCATGAACATTACTTTTTTTTGCTGTAACTTGTTTTAAAAGAACTTCAAATGAAGCTCAGTAGCCTAAGAGTCTAAGTGATCTTCAGTAAGGACAAACCCTAATCTTGACAAAGGGAATCAGATTTTTGATTAAATGGAACAATCTCTTATATTAATTGAATACAGAAATCCAAAATATAGCATGTCAAAAAGCTTCTAATCTTAGTTACTTTCTACGGAACTGTTACGCTCATTTGTAGAGGTGACTTTTCCAAGATCAGAAGAGAAATAACAGATAAACCTGGAAGGTAACTGTTTTCTGAGCACAGACTGCACACTCACACAAGAAATTGCCTTACAAAATATGTAGAGAGCACCAAAAATATGAAAATTTTTAAAGCAGTTAGAAAGAGGCTCAACAATAGGGACAGAGAAAAAGGCTTCTTGTGTTGTGCTTATTGCCAGTTCCATTTCTGTCTCTTATGAAATGGAGATATCATGTGGACTTGTGAAAAGCCTCTTAGAATCCTCTTGGTGTAGAAATTTCTGCAGGAGAGGCAATCACTTTGTTTTTATACTTTGAGGAAGTTGGTTTTCATTCATTTTTATGATGTAGTTGATAGCCAGACCATTCATATTTTTCTATTTCAGTTTCTTAATATCTACTTTTTGAAGCTTTTGAAGGATGCTGTCATAATAATAAAAAGAAATCTTCAGGCTGTAACTCTCAATAATAATTAAGCAAAGTGGAAGTTTGGTTAAATAAAGACAGCAAAATTATAGGTTTATAAAACTTTTATAGTAGCTTTCTCCAATTTTCAGTGAATTTCATGGGAATTACGTGATACCTCTCAGATTCTTATGGGTAGCAGATTCAGTTTGACATTATTTTACATTAAATGAATAAAACCCCAAAACACTAAGAGCCAAACAGTTAAGTCAAGCAAATTCTTCAGTATACTTTTGTCATAGAACTTTGTTGACTTTTTTTTTTTTTGAAATGATAAGGAAACAGTAACATTTTACTAAAAGTGTTAATGAAAAAAGGAAAACAACTCTGATCAGATTTTGTGAAATCTGAAATTTGCATATAAGAATCCAGTTTATACATTGGTTTATTTCGCCTTCAGAAAGATTTATTCTTCAGAATAAAATTCTTCAGAAAGAATTATCTGAAAATGAATTCTCTTGACCTTCTCCAGTGCACCACAGTCTTACCTGATGTTAGAATAGCTAGATCATGCATTATCCCACCTGCCACAGCCTCTGAGCAGAGTGAAGTTCACCAGCATGTTTACAAAGCTTCCTCTGTGCAGAGGAGGTTCAGATGTCCACGCTGTGCTCCAGGAATAAAGAGCAGTGACAGACGTGGTACAAAGCAGACTCCGTGATTCTGTGCCGGGCCAGTGTTTGGGTCCGACTGGTTACTATCTTGTCAGACCCATGCTGATGATTAGTGGATCATTTTCCATGATGTTGCTTGACAGTGTCCTGGCCAGGAGGCTTATCAGCTCAGTAATGACACCGTGCCAGCCTAAAGATTCTCATCCTGCACCCATCTTCATAGGCCTAGTGTGCTGGGAAGCTTGGATTAAAGATACTGGGCAGTTCTGTGTGAGTCAACCCAGTAGAGCCAAGAGCAGAGAGCAAGGGTAAGCAAAACTAGTCTCTGGTTTTGCTGCATTTTCCACTGTCTGTTCTGCCATACTTACTGCCTTAATGGAGTATTTCTGTCCACCCTTGTCTGAATAGTGGAAAGTTTGTAGTGTTGCAACCCTGTTGTTGCCTTCCCACAAAGCAGTATTCACCCGGGTAGACTTGACAGTGTGCAAACTTCCCAGTATAATTTGAATTTTAGAGAACTTGCAAACTCTCTTGGTTTATGCTGATGTTGGAGCTCTAAAAATGCCTTCTATCCTTCTGGTTATTTTAAAGCATCAGGCTGAATTTTGCCAACAGATGTAGGATTTGACTTAGGAAATGTTTCCTTCTCTGTTGCCCTCTGAATATGCTTTGGGTAGAGTCTGCTTCAGCCAAAAGGAGGCCTTCGTATTAAAGAGAGTATTTCCTCTCTTACTCCTAAATTAGGTTGGCACAACTGCTCGGTTTGTATGCTGTGCATAGCTATATAATACTTTGTGTGTTTATTGTTTCTTTCTCCTATTTCTCTTCCTGACCGTAGCCTCTCAGGAGATAATGTTTTGGAAAATGAAGAGGGGGGAAAAAACGTAGAGAATAAGAAGTATTGAGAACAAAAGAAAGAGGAACTATGTAATATATGAGGTTGACTTGAACTCCCTGAACCAGAGAGTTGGAGGAGATTCAGAATTAGGCAAAATAAATTTGTTCAACCCTAATTACTGTTATTATAGTACCTAATACTAATGTTCCTATAGCACTTGGATACTGTTGTGTGCTGCATACCATAGATAAGTTGTTATTATTACTACCTTCTAGGTCCATCTTGGCAGTGGAATTTGGGTAGATGAGGAGAAATGGCACCAGCTGCAAGTAACACAAGGAGATTCAAAGTATACAAAAAATCTAGCGGTTATGATTTGGGGAACAGATGTTCTCAAGAACAGAAGTGTCACAGGAGTTGCAACCAAAAAAAAGAAAGATGCCGTTCCCAAGCCACCTCTCTCACCTCACAAATTAAGCATTGTCAGAGGTAGGTTATTTGAAAACTTTTGCTTCCTGCTTTGGAGTCTAACCATTAATTATGGAGTTGAAAGATGTTTCTTTTCAGCTCATCTAAAAATAACTAATTAAAAACTGTAATTAAAGTTGCTATTGCATTTTTGAAGTGCATACATATCCAGGAAGAATTAAAAGACACGTTGCAATAGCTGGACACAGTGCAAGCCTTCACAGGTGGAGATTTGTACCTTGATAGCAGTAAGATTCAAGAAGATCAGCATTTTAAACCACCTGCAGAACAGGACTTTGAGTCTGGAAAGCAGCACATTATCCTGGAATCATTTTTATAAGATAATGATTTAACTGCATATACTGCCTTTAACAAGTCTGAGAGTAATCTTACCACATTCTTTTATCCAGAATGTAACCAACTCTCTTGTAAGGCACAGAAACAATCACAGCACCAGCTTTAAAAAAAAAAAAATGTATTTGCAAAAGAGAGAAAGATTAGTAACTAGAGTGGAGAAAATGTGATTAATAATAATCATAATTTGAACAGGAAGTGCAAATTGCTGACCTATCTGGCAGAAAATATACAACATGTTCAGTTACATGGACTCAGGCTTGCACTATGTAGTACTTGGAATGAGTGAGTAGGCACTATCCTTTATTTAAAAAGAATGGTAATACCAATCCCTTTGTATCATCGTGCTTATGTTTTACATACAGTTCTGTCTCTTTTGGTATTTCAGACTTCTTTTTAAGTCAAAACTGAGTCAGTTCCTCATGCAATACATATCAGAATTGGATTTTTAGGTTTTGTGTTCAGCCTAAATTCCAGTCGGGCTGAAAGAAGTCTTCTTAAAGTTTCTTCTGCAATTTGAGTGAGCTTCGTTATTCTGTATTTCCTGTTCTTAGTTGCACTGTGCTCTAAACTATGAACTCTTGTAATCTTCCTTGAAAGCAGGAAATATGATTCCTTCTATGTGTGTGTTGGGTGAGGAGGAAGTCATCTTCTTACTACCACTTCTTACAGAGTAAGAAAAGTAGAAGATTTTTTTTCTTTTTTCTTTTTTTTCTTTTTAACTAATCTGCTTCAAAAATAAAGGCGGAAGTACATGCTGTTCCATACTGATTTTCTAGTTATGACTGGGACCTTTTGGCACGATCCTAGCACAAGGAGTAAAGCAAGGACATCCTTGCTCCCCCGTAAGGATTGTAGCCTGGGGCTGTGGCTGTCCCGTTGGCTCCTGAGAGGAGCTGGAGGTGGTTGCTCCAGTGCAGCTTGCACACTTGCAGGCAGTCACTAAAACCACCTTCTCTGGCCCATTGCAACCAGCCGTCCCACTGCCCTCTTGGAGGCTTTTGTTCGTCGGTGCTGCTGTTGGAGTTGCTTCAAGGAGAGTTTCCTCCTCTACTTCAGTCAGACCCAGGCTCCTTAAGTCTTTTAAATGATAGTTTTCTTCTAACTTATCTTGTTTTGACTAGAGTGAGCTTGGGAGTGCTGTCAGGTACATGGTAAGAAACCCTCCCTTTTTCCTCTTCCTTGAGTAGCATTCCTCAGCATTTCAGTTCTTCCCCATTTCTTGTATTTTCTTTTCTGCCCTGCATTTGCTTTCTACCTCTACCCTCATTTTTTTTCCTTAATTCCAGTTCCACTCCTGCTTTTCCATGCTTCTCTTTCAAGTGTTTCTTTTACCCCAAGGTATAGAGGTAGGAGGGCAGCATGCAGACTTCCCAGATCAGCAGTAGTGGGTAGTACATAACTGCCCCTGTGTCATTTTGCACTGTATTGCGTTGCACTGTGACACTTGCATCCCCGCTGCACCAGCAGTGTTTTCTGAAAATTTGGAAGTGATCCTTTCAGAAAATGATCCAATCATGGAGAGGAGACCCAAAACAAAGCAAAGCAGCAAATGGTGAAATGCTAGGAAGTTCGTTTACTTGGCCAAGAACTTGGATCAGGCATCGCAGAAAGAAATGAAGGTCCAGTTTTGCTTTTACAGTCTACTGCTTTGCTCCCATCAGAAATAAGAAAGGGTATCTGTATGGCCCCCAAAAGATGAGGTGGAACCTCCAAATCATTCTTTGAAGCCCCTGAGCCCTGTGTCACCTACTGAGTTGCTGCATCTCTAGCCCCACACAGAAAGAAAAGGGGAGGAAGAAGCATAGCGATCATGTATATGTCTGGATCACGATGACTTTTAGAGACACAGATGATGTATAAGTTCTGTCAAGTGATTTCTTCTCTGGGATAAGGTAGTAACACAGCCTGCATCTCATATCTGCATCAACTCATATCTGACACAAACTTTATGGAGTCTTCCTGAGATTGCTGTAGTAAAAAATGATGCCCCAAAACCACGCTGTGTCTCTTCAGTTCTCAATGACATGTGTCTTCCTAGGGATCATATTTCAAATCATAGTTTACTGATGATTTACATTCCAGCTATCAGACTGCATGTTTATTGACTTTATTTATTTTATATTCGGTGTATTTTGCAATATAAAATTCACATTTTTCAAGATGTTCTCATTCTTCTGTGGACACGAGCTAACTTATTTAAAGTTTTGAATGTCAATATTAGCTCTTAATGTGTCTAATTTCTCTAGCTTCTTAAAAAAATCCCTATTGTATAGTATATTATAAAGAAGTTATAAAAAGTATGATGTGTGATCACTGTTATAAACCTTCTTAATGCAAAATAACCTTTTATAAAACTTTGGAGAGGCTTCAAAATGAACTACAAAGCATGCATAGTACTTAACTTTCATAACTTTTTAATACGATGCATTAGAAATGTTATAAACCATGTTAATTAAGTGATAATCTCTATGGCTTTCTCTATATGAAGCAATAAATGGCTACTGGAATAGATTACTAGGCAAAGCAGAAAAGAATTTGTTTAATCAATCTTGGGAGCTGTTTATTACTAGTAGCCTATACAACAAAATGCGTTCTCCTGTTTATGAAAAAAGAAAATAAAAATAAAACTTGCCTGTGTCTAAGGAGCTGGATATGTTGCACCACCTCTGCTTTCAAGAATGTGTGCTGAATCCAAGGTGCAGATCTACCAACCGTGGGGAGCAGAGTTTGTTCCCTCATTGTGCTCGTTGTTTTGCAGATACTACTAGTTCCTTGCTTAATTCCACCAAGCACATTGTGCAAACACACAGGAAGATGAGTCTTGCCCCAAATATTCTAATACTGCAAGCAAAGTACAGGGACCAGGGATTGGGCATGCGATAAAGATGCAGACATTATAATGTTCACTCTACAACTTTGTATCTTTTTATTAATTTAATGTCTTCTCCTATTGGTTCCTGCTTCTTCCTAACCACTTATTTATTTATTGTCTTGAAGGTATGATGAAAGGAGTGGCTCATAGGGAACGTTAGATAACAACAGTTCTAGTGAGACCCTACATCTGGAGAAAGATTCTTAAATCTGTGGAGATAAGGACAAATAGAAGATTTAGGCAGACAAGACTGACACTATTAAAAGGTTGGATTTAGCCTTGTTTCTGTATAGAAAGTCTGTTCATATAGTCTCAGCAAAACTGAGAGTTTGTCATGTCAAAAATTCAAACCTGGTGAAAAATCTTGCTTCTAACAAAGATAGCTCATGAGTCAGTGAAAGCTTCCGTTGTGCTGCAACAAAAATACTCAGTGCTTATTGCTGTCTGTTGGGTTGTGAGGCCAACAGAGGGCTGCATTCTTTTTCTAAAAATATCCTAATAGCTCTTTCTTTTTTTTTCTTCACAGAATGTTTGTATGATAGAATAGCACAAGAAACTGTGGATGAAACTGAAATTGCACAGAGACTCTCCAAAGTCAACAAGTACATCTGTGAAAAAATCATGGATATCAATAAATCATGTAAAAATGAAGAAAGGAGGGAAAGTGCAAAGTACAATTTGCAATAAATTTTGGATTTTTCATAAAGTCTTAGTGTTTTACTTAAGCGTTGTTTTTGATTTGCGTGGCATTTTTGCTGATGGGAGAAGCTGACTCTCATTCTGGTTTTTTGTTTTGTGAAAAGCCTTTCTATAGTGTAACCTGATTTTAAATGATATAAGATCGATTGTAAGTCTACTCAAAGTGAAACAGAGTGGATTTTCCAAGTTTTTCCAATGAGTTGCAGTATGTTACCTGCAGTTTTGTATATAGGTTGTATTTCTGCAAACACCAACCCTTTTTACCTACGTCTTGTTTTACTGTCATTAGTGGAACTAGGCTGTAGTAAAAATCTGCTTAGAAAGATCTGTACAAAATCCACTTTGATACTGAAAAGGGTTTTATTGTATTTTATGAAGTGTTTTTCTGAACTGAAATTTTAATCATTTGTTTTTATAAAACTTTGTTTCAATCTCTTACAATATATTTGGTCAAAAACCCACAAACAGTGCTGCTTTTTCACTTATTATTTCGGATAACTTGATCGCCATTACTGCCGTGCTTGAAACCAAAAAAACCTCCACAAACCTAAAGCTGTAACATCATGCTAATTTATATATGTAAAAGAAAAATAATACTAAGAGATTTATTTTGGGGCAGGAAGGCACCTTTCAGATTTTTGTTTTTTGCTACAAAGCTGTTTGGTTTGGTTGTGTTGTAGTTCTTGATGCACTGCATTCTTAGTGTATTTGTATTTTCAAAAGATGTAAAGATTGCCATTGTATGCAAATTACGTGTAATATACTACTGAATACCAATTCCTATGAAAAATGGGTATTTTTAGAACCAATTTAACCTAGGAAAACATCATATTTTCTATTGAGTTTAGACTTTTGGTCTGTGGGATGCAGAGACGTATGGAATAATTAGTTGTGCATCTGATTTACACCTTACTTGCTGCAATGGAATGAAAATAACCTTATGCCTTGTTTTGTGAAGGGTTTTGAGAATAAGATTTGAAAGGAGAATTTAGGACCTATTTTTTTTATTTTTTTTTAAAAGAAGAATAATAAGTGATCAATCTTGAAGTTTTGTTATATGGGTGATCTCGGTTAAACGGCCATCTATTTTACACACACAGATGTGGTTATCTGCGTTTGGGATCATCTCTTCTAGAGTATCAGTATTCCATTTCTACCACTGAAATCCTGCTTCCTGTTTGCGAGATTTAAATTTTTTTATTATCTTCCTTTAGCATTGGTATACCCAGATGTTAAGGTTGTTATAATGTCCTATGTGATAATTTGAAAAGAGCAATGCGAGGAGTCTGTGAAGGGCTGCAGTGGAAGGGAGAGAAGTGCTAAATTTTGTACCTGCTTTGGAATGGATAGGGGTAAACAAAAGCGTGTTTTCTCCTACTGTAATGCCATACGTGCTTAAATGGTGTCCTAATCCAGAACATTAGTATTTGTTTAATCCTTTCCAAGGTGCAACTTCCTGACAGACTTAAGCCAATGTAAGTACATAATGCTGCCAGGGGAGTCTGTCCCACTTTTCTCTGCCCATGGTCCCGGGTTCCCTTCCCTTAAGCTGCCTGTTTGGATTATGCAGATGTGTCACCTGATTCCTAAGGACCATTTCATAGAGGGTGGTGGCAGTACAAGGGAGATGGTGACAATTCAGTATCTGGGAACAGGAAGAGTCTTTGCAGAGGCTTACTCCTATTCTGAAACCACTTTTGGCAGTCTGGGTTGCCCCTTTTTGTTTCAAAGTGTTCTTAGGTACTGGTTAGTGAAGGACGTAAATGTTTATGCTCCCTATTTTGGGGTGCCAAATAGTAAATTAGTGGTTTTAATGTCAGTGTGTGTATCCCTTTATTAATTAAAGAATAAAATAAGGGTAACATTGAGGAAACATTTAAAAGAGCAAATCTCATATTTCAGGCAAAGACTTGTGAATGTGCAATGTTTTTTAAAGCAAGATTAGGAAAAATGTCCATATTTTCTCATTTTAATGGCGTTAGTACTAACGTGTTTTTACACGTTACAGATTCTCTTTTACACGTAACAGATTCTCTAATGAGAAAATAACACTGCACTTCTAATAAAATGAGTATAGCATAAGCCTATTTGAGATAGCACTTTATGATACCTGAAAAGGGCAGATTAGAATTTAATTAGTTAGGACTGTAGCTTGTAGCCCACAAAATGGGAGATTGTTGATATTCCTGCAAAACCAACATGATCCTTTTAGGGTTGCCTTTTGACAGCCTTGGCCCATCAAATGTAAATACTGCGCATTGCAGAAGGATTTTATTTTTTTCTTTGGGAGAAAGTCTCTCTGAAATCTTTATGCACATTTTCTTGTAGTTTCTGTCACCCCAGCACCAGTAGAGTTCTTCAAGCAGAGTTTCAGTGGAGTATTTGAGTAGCACACAGGGGTTCACTTGGCAGTTGTGTACACACTGTAGCTGTCAGGCAAGGAACTAGGCTCTGTAATGGATAGTAGTTGTGTAGAAATAACATTTTTGTGTTTAAAATTAGTCATTATTCTTCCTTGTCTTTTCCTTCTCTGTGAACCTTGTATAAAGACTGCAAATCTTTCCAAGCCTTTTTGCTTCAAATAGGCCACAGTTGTCATGTTTTCCAGCATTATCCAAGGAAAAATATATACTTTAATAGAATATGCTTTTCTAAATTGAGATACTGATTGCCAAATTTACTGTGAATTTCATTTCATTATTTTATATTGCATTTATAGTCAGTGCTGTTCTTGTTGATACATTAATTCTTCCGTACTTGTGCCTGCCTGTGCATAGTTCTAGTTTGCTCATAAGGCATCTGCCATGAATCTGCCAGAGGAAACTTTATGCAAAAATAGTGCCTACTAACTTTCTCTTATTGTAGTTTAACTTTATCATATCTATACATCACGTGAGACAGTACAGAATTTTGACATGAAATGAAATAGGTTTTACTACACCCTCTATCAGGTTCATCGTTTGCGCACTGCTATTATTTCATTCTCTTAACCGGAATTTAGAAGGATCAGAAAAAAAGAGATAGAAGAGTAACTGGTTTTGTTTCGTCCGGAAGGATCAGTGCCTGCTGTTTACCCTTCCTCCCTGAAGAAGGAAGGTGTTAGTGTTATATGAATACTCTGAGTCCTTTGTTGCTACACATCGCTGCTGTGGTTTGTAATATTCGTGACCTGATCCCCATTAAAGTGCCTCTGGCACACTTGCAAGGAAGTGAGATTAGAGTTAACAAAGACGTCTTTATTTTCCATTAATGATTTTATAAGGGAAATGAGCTATTATATTAAAGAAAGAATCAGAACAGAGGTTTTAATACCTCAGTCAAGATGCCTAACAACTCAGTTAAAAAGAAAGCTCGTATTTCCTTTTTCTTGAGAGGAAAAGAAAATGTCAGATTGAGCTGTTACAGAAAGGTTTGGATTTAGTGATGCTTTAAAGAGATAAGTTTTTTTTTAAATACAGACTAAATTCTTATTTATTTAGTCACGTCAAAGTGGAACTATCCATTGAAGGGATTTATGAGGTTGCATTTGGGTAGCTATTGAGCAGGGCTGTCAAAAGAAGGTACAGTTGCCCTGCGGGAGGTAACTTCTTTGCACTCTACCTTTGATGTTGGATCTGATGGATTACTACACGGCTGCTTTGTTGTCTTTAAGTGTAGATTCTTGTCCTATTGAAGGTTTTAAGTAGCAATAAATTGAACTTTTTTTTCTTATTTAGTGAAATTGTAAAGCTAATTCAGCTTCATGCCCGAATTTGTAGGCTTTTGGAAAGTCCAAGTCAGTGTAGTTCATTGTTGAAATGATACCGTCTTGACACAAAACCCCAAAGGAGCGAGAATGTTCTGAACTGATACAGCCCTGTTAGCTGCAGCCTTCGTGTGTATTAGCTGCATTTGTAACTCTTGAGAAAACAAAGCTTGGACAGTGTCTGAAAGGGAATGCAAGATTCTTTCATATGAATTTATATTAAGGATTATTTCAATATTCCATCTTGTGAAGTGAAAATGACCACCTTTCAGAAATCTGTAAAAATGAAATTTGTGCTTCTGCAGAGGGAGATAGTAGTTTCCAGGACGTATTCTTGAAAATACTTGTCATTCCGTGCATGCCCTTAGTCTGGGATTGATGAAGTCATAACATCAATCGTTTAGGCTTTATTGGTGTCATTTTTTTCATCATAACACTGTGGAATTCTGAAGCGATTCATACTACATCGAGGCAATGAAAATGTTATGAAATGCAATTATTGCATGTTTCATGCTCAGTAGCTAATTTTTAATTTCACCAGCTTGGACACTTTTTCATCCCCCCAGGCTTCCTCAATAGGAAGAGAGAATCATTTGGACTTGGAAAATAGAGACAATGATTCAAAAAGGAATTAATTCGCCTGGCGTTCATTCGCTTTATTTTTGCAATTATTTGCAATTATTTCTGCTGTTTGTATTTGAACAAGAATTTCCATTCTATGCGTTAGGTTTCCACTTGTTGAGTCTGCAGTGAAGTCACTGCGGCGTCGGTTGGTTGTTGTAAAGGTAAAAATATTGCACTTGTGACATCAGTAAAGTTCAGTGATGTCTGAGTAGGCGAAAGCAGGTCTGGAGGGAGAGGACGAAGCAGCTGAGCTTCTCCCTGATCCTAGAAGGATAGTGGGATCAGTGAGCAGCAGCCAAGTGAGGAGCAGGTTGCATGACTGATGGTGCAGGATGTCTAGGAACGGCTTGTGGAGGAGTCACGTAGGCCCTTTTACCTTCCCACAGAGAACTAATTTGTGCAATTTAGATGAAGTCAGTAGCCAAATAGCAAAATCTCAAGCAGATTGACTGGCATTTAAGGTTTCAATCAGTGAGAAGTTTTATTAATTAAAAAAGTCCAATCACTCTTGCGTGCCAAGAATTTAACCTTTAACAAGTAAAATAATCAGCATTTTTTTCTGTAGTCAGGAACTCTAATGCAGTTATGTATGTTATTAGATATAATTTACCATTATTCTAACAGTCATGTAAATCTGTCTGCTCTATGTAAATCCACAAACTGATGATTTTCCCTATGTTAGCCAGCTTCTATTTTCCTGGTCTTCCTTTTTGATTTCTACCTTATGCAAGTAGGAGCCGGTCTCCTGTGCTTACCATGGAGGGGAGGAGACAGAAACATTTCACAATTCCTGCCTGGCAATTTGGCAGCAGGGGTCCAAAGTAAATTCCTGCTTGTTATTCTTGGAAGACAAACGACATAGTGCTAGAGCATTTCTTAGAAGATCTGGTTGCATTGCGGTCACCATAAGACAGACACTCTTTGCAGTTCAGGAACTGCACGTAGTGGTTTTTTCTTACAGCATCGATGCATAGATTGGAGTAAAGAAGATTTACTTTGCATGGGGGTATCCAAGTGTTAAAACGGAATTTAATCTAAGTGGATCATTCAGTAATATCTCTTAGAAGCTTCCATTCCTCGAAACAGAAGATGCTGTACTATTTCACAGACTTCATGATTAGGAATATCCCATCTAATTGCAGTACCTAAGTCTGGACTGTCATTTCCCTAAGATTTCTGAATGAGCAATGGAGCAAGAGTCACTTTGACAGATTAAACCCAACATATGACTTGAATTGTCTTCTAGGACTTCCATTTACTGTGGAAAAATCTGTTGAAAGAGTGAACTATCTCATTTTGTTATCTGCATATAGTTTTGGGGAAGTACATTCATAGCCATCTGAGGTACTTGTCTAAAGACAGGTGGAGAGGCTGCAGTCTGTGGTGTTTCTGCTTGTAGGTGATTAGATGCCGTGGTGATGTCTCCACAGAACCCACTGGAGAACCTCAGTTGCTCCTTTGAAAATATCTGTTTCCTGGACTACAAGACACTTTTTAGAAGGTCAAATAGCCTTGTTTGAGAAGGCATCACCAGTGTTAGAGCCATCACTTCCTTCAGTAGTTTGTTCCTGGTGGCCAGTTACCCTTACTGGTCAGTTTGTGCTGTTTTCTTAAGTGATTTTTTTTTTCCTGAATTTGTTTCCACTTGCTAGTTCCTGATTGCTCTGCCTTAAAATATTCTCTTGACTCAATGTTACTTCAGTGCTGTAGCTGAGTCATGTCAAAAACTGCTTTGCAATAGACTGAGTTTCTTGACTCTCCCACTGCTACATATTTTCTGGGTATCAGTTCATTTCTTTAACACTTTCCATTTATGTCTATGCAAATTCACTTGAGTCTTATGGAAATACTTTCTACAAATGAGTTCTTGATACTCTCTTAAACACTGTATTTGGTTTAATTAACATGATACAATCTCATGTTTTAGGACGCATGTCATTTTGTATTAGGATGTCATATATGATAGTTGTAATTTCATTTTGTGGTGCAAACTTAATTTGTCTCTGTAGAACAAACTGATATTTAATTGTTTCTTGCCCAATTGATGTTACAGCGTAATTCCCATTTTACTGTATAATTAAGTATAACTCTGTCATGGAAATATTGGTCTTGGAATGGGTATTTATATCTAATACGCTTTCTCTTTGACTAAGTACTGTACATGTGCCAGCAGTGAGACAGAGCGTGTTCCTCCTTTTTGCCTTTGTGTTTGTTCCTGTGCTCATGAGCTTTCTGGGTGGAGGGTACCTGTGAATTGCCAGAGAAAGGTGAGAAGCCGTTATCATCGTGCTGTTTCTTATCTCACAAAGGGAGGATATGCTTACAGAGAGACCTAGACATTTGCTGTTATTATTTATTTCTGGAAGATCCTACAAAACCCCTTAATATAAAGGAGTGTGCCAGGAGAAGATCTTGCCCTCTCCTGCTGCCCTTGCTGTCTCTGCTCTGGGAAATTAGAGGTTGCTTTAGCTAGGACTACACGTATTTTGTTTATTTTTTTCCCCTGGTAAACAGCTTCCACTCTAGGTCAGCCGCAGAGAGAAGGTGAGGAACTACTTTCTCCTTTGAGGTGGCTTAGTGAAAGTCCGAACAGATTTATATATGGAAATAGAAATCATATGGAGAGGGGTCGCTGTGCCCTTCCAGATGAGAGGAGAGGAGCCTTGTGCCCTTCCACGTCTTTCACTCTTCCACAGGTAGCACCACAAGCGTGTTATCCCAGCAGGGGCAATAGTTTTGACTCCTAATTTTGGTGTCTTCTTGGAGCTTAATGTGAACTTGCATGTTTCTGGGATGTTAGTGTATCATCTGCCACTGCACTCTCAGCTTGAAGACTCCTCAAGGTTCTTCTTGTCTGGTCAGTGTTGAAACTTCATGGTTTCCAAGTTACCATTTAGTCCTCGCTTGGGGGATGTTCAGTGCTCTGTAGACCAGACTGCAGAGCCTGTAGATGCGTTTGCAGATGTGCCCAGCTGGCATTTGACAGGGACATCCTCCGGTTGATAACTTCTTTGGGGCTATTTCTTCTTCAAAAAGGGATGTACCTGCCATTGTCCTGAGCAGCTATGATCTGTTTACCTGCTGCTCCCTAATGCTTCACGGAGTCATGCTGAAGAGACCCCATCTGTTTATGAGCTCAAGGATCAGGTTTGCGTTGCCTGATGTATTTTT
>JAWLRI010000763.1:4054826-4077773 GCA_034781795.1 Crypturellus tataupa
CTTCACGGAGTCATGCTGAAGAGACCCCATCTGTTTATGAGCTCAAGGATCAGGTTTGCGTTGCCTGATGTATTTTTTTCCTGGTGCAGTGAATATTCTGCCATCTCAGAAGCTTATTCAGGCAGTTCTGCAAAAGTGTGAGGATCTTTGGCTGTCGGCTAAGCAGGATAGCTCGGATAGCTGTTAGCAGAGGATTATCTTGTTGGCCAGTATTGCTGCTCGTCTGTGTATACGGATTACCTGTTTGCACTGTTAGGGACCCCAAAGGAATTTCTGTGAGAATCTGGTTTAATGAAAAGTATGATAAAAGGAATTCGTATTTCTTATTCCATTTTTTCTCTGTATTAAATACTTTGCTGTTCCATTTTTTCTCTGTATTAAATACTTGAGCACCATTTCACTAACCAGCGACCTCTTTTAAGAGGTTTTCCAGTGACTGATTGCATTTTACCAGCTCTGTAAGCAAAGTCGTCCCTTCCTGTGGGAGTCTGCAGCTCCTTGTCGCTGTTCAGGTCCCTTCCCGCTGCCCGTGGTGACGCTCACCTGCATCACCGCGTTAGCTACCCCCTGGTTCCTGCAGGACTTGCCGTGTCACCTCTGCCACGACCCACATGCTTGCAAAGCCGCGAATCCCTCGGCGCTGGTTAGCGAAGCCTGAGCTGAGGACACAAAGTCCTGCTCTTGCTAATCCCTGGCTGCCTCTTGTGCTCTCAGCTATGCGTCAGGCTCTTCTCCTGTCCTTAAACTTGTCTGGAGTCATTGTGCCTCTAGGAGGTTCCAAATTAATTTTCTGCATTAAAAATGATGATAGAAAATGTGAGCATCATGGCAATTGTGGACAGTGTTATGGATGCTGGGTGCATCATTAACCTGAAATCCAGGGGATGATGTATCTGTTTTTAAAGCATGAGTAGCTTATCAAGTCAGAAATCTATAGATGATGGTATTTTTTTTTTTGGATTAGTAAAAGGAATAAACAGAATGACAGAAAGGTTCTGGCAGGGGATTGCACTGCCTGGATTGCATTGCTGCAAGTCAAAACCAAGCCAGGTGTGTTACTATAGCAGATAATTCAGTTTAGTGTGGAAGGCTTAGGTTACTGGAGGAATAAGATTGTGGCATTTAGGGTGTGTTAATGAAAACCTTTCGGTCTTCTGTGGAAAGGGAACTATGTTTACAAAGTAGAAGATGGGCTTGTTCATTCCAGCACCGGGAAGTGTGACGCTCTTTGCCAAGAGCATCTGTTCCATCGTGACTTCCCACAGTGAAATGGTTTGGCTGCACTGAAATAGGTTATCTCCAGACCCGGAGAGCTGCTAAATGCCAAACTTTTGTTGTTAAATTTGGAGCAAACAGCTCCGTAGCGCTGCAGGTGTGGGGACCTGCTGCTGGGCCTTGTCACACAGGACTAGAACCACCAGACCCGTGTCAAAGGTGCCGTGTTGCGTCGGGAACACCAATTCCCATTTGCTCTTCCAGCGCCCACTGGAAGGTAATTCCAGAACATTGGCCTTCAGGT
Source organism: Crypturellus tataupa (assembly GCA_034781795.1). NCBI lineage: Eukaryota > Metazoa > Chordata > Aves > Tinamiformes > Tinamidae > Crypturellus > Crypturellus tataupa. The sequence continues at coordinate 4,056,346 of JAWLRI010000763.1, forward strand.
ACGGCTTGATTTTTTTCTCCTCTTTTTTTCCAGTCAGAATTTACTCATGATGAATATATGCCTAATTGTTCTTGAGCAAAGGGTGCTGCCTGGTTTTAGAAGCTGATTTCTATCTTTCTAGAGATCCAGACAATCTCTGATGGACTGAACTGTTTTTTAATTTTTCCTTGTAATATAAGTTCAACTATTTGCTTATCCCAGACAACAGTTTAAAATATTTGCCATATCTTTTTTGATCAGTGATGCCGTGTACATTTGTACAACTCGTAGTGTGTCTGGGCTGGTAACATCACCTTACACAGTGACATTGCCCCTCTAGGAGGGTTTATCTCCGGCTCTTTTTTGGCTTTGTCCTAGTGAAAACTTGTAATTTACCATAATCAGTGAGCCCACAGAGTGCCCTCTTCCTTGGTGCTCCTGCACTCGTATTTTAAACTGTCCTGCTGTATCCCATTCTCATTATGCCGTCCCTAGGAGTCATTTGGAGGGATCTTTTCTCCCGGTCTGACGTTCCTCTGCTGCTCACAGTAATTCATGGCACTGTCTGTAGACATCTGTACAACAGTCCTCCTGCCTTGTGCCAGGGGTATGTGCTTAACCAGGGCTATGTACAGCTACCTTTGCCTTTATGTAGATTTATATCTCACTGTTTTAAACTGTTTGGAAACATTTACTGAAGCCTCAGATTGTCCCAGCGGAGTGGGTTGTTTTCCTAACCATAAATACTGATAATGCTCAGAATCCAGGAGCTGGTAACTTGTTCGGCCTCGTGTGCTCAGACACCAGTGGGCACTGAAGACATAACGCTGGGTCCTGCACTCTAAAAGTCAAATAACAACTTTGTACTTTTTTTTTTTTTCAGCAAACTATCCAAAGGTTTTTTTTAGAAAATGTGGTATGTGTTATGCAAACTTAAGGCCAAGATCTGGAAAGACATCTGGAAGATTAATTTAGTATGAGCTGAGTTGTCGTAGCTCTTGGGCATTTTGAAAGCTGACACCTAGATATTCAGCCACCGATGTTTTGATGGATCTGCTTTCTTGGGAAACCATATGTGTGCTTTTCCTGGGTACTGTTACAATACCAGGCTGGGAATACCAGGCTGAGCTTCATTAGCCTAGCGGCTCACATGAACTGCTAGTCCTTGTTGCCACGTTCGTCTGTGTTTGCTCTATGAGTAGCACTTGTCTCGAGGACTTCTGGCAAGATTCAGCTGAAACTTTCCAGCTCTCCGACTGCGTGTGTAGTATCTCCAAAAAACCAAATATCCGCATTTTTCCTGGTGCCCCTGTTTCTGTTCTATCACTGTTGTGTTTGTTGTGCAGATGAATCTTCAAGCGTGGAGAGACCATGGGCTTAAGTGACAACACGAGATGGAATCTCCAAAGTGACTAATAACTAAGTGACAGAGGGAGCGTTCGTGAAGCGAGCACCAGGCCTAGCATCGCGCTGTGTAACGCACTCCTTGTCTTGGGGTTTGCATTAGGGTATTTAACTGCGTTGCCTCTGCACTGCCCTGGCTCCCTTCCGTCCTTCCTCTAGAATCCCAAATATAAATTGTTCCCTAGGAAGCTGCCACTTCAACGTGTGCTCGTGGCTTTACCTGCCTGTCCTCCAAAGCCAACCTCCTGCTCGGGCCTCCTGCAGGAGAAAACAGCCCGGATGGAAATTTCTAACTTGTTTTTTTGTTTGTTAACAACAGCACTAGTTTGTGCTAATTCACTCTCTCTGTTTAGTTTTCGATGCAGGGTATCCCCAGTGGGGTAGAAAGGCTGAGTGTAATGTTTATCCCCAGCCAGGATAATCTTTGACGAGGGCTCAGATTTCCAATTAAGCTGCTACCGCTTAACGAATTACTGCCTTGTGCACTGCCCGTGTGCGAGAGCTGCTGATTGCAGCGAGCGCGAGCTGAACCCTGTTCCCTGCAAGCCGAGATGAGTCGGGCTGCTCCATGGATTCCTTTGGAAGCAGATGTGTGGGCAGCGGCCCCGAGGGCAGCCCATAAGGGAAGGGGGTGCTGGAGGTGGGATGTGCAGCTGGGCTTCAGGAGAGAAGGAAGTCCTTGGGAAGGGCTCCAGTGTTTCACCTGCGGCCAGGATGCCTCCAGATTAGTTTTGTTTGTGGGGAGTTCCTGTTTTACCCTGTCAGCACAGTGTTTCAACAAACAAATGAAAACTCTGCCTTTTTTGTGTTACCCTAGAAGCTATGAACAAGCACTTAAAAGGATTTGTTTGTTTACTTATTTATTTAACTGTCTGGATCAAATTCCAAACATAACACACGCCTAAAGCTGAAGATCCCGTTGCATCCCCTTGACCTTCCTCATATTCTGAGCAATTCAACCACAGCCCCGAAGCTGGCCCTAAGCATGGGATTTAGTGCAGAGCTAACCGTATGCCTATTAAAGTCATTGGGAATCTTTCCAATGGGTGACAGCCCGAGCGCTCGGGGAAGGAAGGAATCCGCCTTCCTAAGGGATGCACTAATGCGCTGCTCAAGTTGGGAGCAGATAGAGCAGCGGCCTGGAGGGGAAGTTGCTTTGAGATTTCCTAGTATGGAGTGTTGCATTGTCGTGCGTTGGAAGGAGGATTCCTCAGGAACCGCGTTTAATCTGCGATGTGGAGTGTAAACGCTGTTTTGACATCAGTCATGCTAACAACACATTTGTGCACGGAATAACAGTCACCTCCCAAATAACCTTGGGAACGGCAAATACACCCTGACAGAAAAATATACTTAAGCGGTTTCAAGTGTGTGCTGTAACAAGTAAACCAGCCATTTCATTCCATTGAGCTATGTGCTCTAAATGCCTTAAAGGAGAAACAAACCCCGAAGTGAATCACAGTAATGGGAAACAAATTTTGTACGTATCTGAAAGTATTCTATACAATAATCATCCCATCTTTTTTAGTTTAATTTCGGCAAATTGGAATCCGGATGACATTTGAAACGTAAGCTTTCATGGTAAGGTACAGTTTGGCGTGTAATCTTTTGCAGGTGGTTGTTATTCATTTATTATTTGTATTTCCATATTGCTTAGCAACCCCAGTGCTGGACCAGGACCTCGCTGCTGCGAGTGCTCTGCTAACGTGGTGGAAAGGATGGGCCCTGCCTCGGCGTGCCTGATTCTGTACCCAAGCCAAAAGTAACCTAATGATTTCTCATTGTGCCCTCTCCGAATGGGGGAGAAAAAATGAAGGCAGGAGCAGGCTGGTATGTAGTTACAGGATGATTATCAGTGCATCTCTTGCAATAACCGAATCAATGCAAATATCCGGATGCTTCTCAAGCAAGCAGGCGCAAACGTATGTAGTTTTCCAGATTCATTTCCTGGTGCCTGGGTGGGAATAGGCTCGGCGTGGAGTGCAATCCAGGCTGCTGCCTCTCCGCATTACCGTTCACAGGTGCAGCTGCTCGTGCAAGCGAAGAGCTGCTCGCGCGTTGCATGACCTTGCAATTAAGCACCGCCAGCCTGCCCTGCATTGCCAAGTACTTACTGATACCTCTGCATGAGAGGCGCAGAATGTGCATCCCTCAGACAGCTGATACACGCTACATACATTTGCTCGAGGCGTTATGTAAGTCAACACTTTCTAGTTGGTGTCCAAATCCTCATTTAACGTCTTAAGTAAAATGCCCTGATTTTTCAGGGGAAATAGAGTCTGTAGAAAGATAATACCATCACTTGACAAATGAAATTTTGGAAAAATTTTAAACTTTTGGTTTAAAAGACCTTTCCTCTGCAAAACCCAAGCTAAAAGCAGCTCAGACCCAATGGTGCTTGAGAACAGGGGCTCTCTAGCTGCGGTGGAGCAGAGAGGAGAGACTTAATGTTGGCAGCTCACACTTGTCAGTCCCTGCTCGTCTCCAAGTGCTCAGATTTGGGCCCAAGTGCCTCTGCTTCAACCCCTCTGCCGCATCCCACGAACTCTGTTCCTTGGAACGAGTTTCCATTGCCCTGGTGCAAATGCAGATGGACACAGAGGTCTTCGGGTTTGCGCTGTCGGCAGAGCTGGTTTCCTGAGCAGCTGCAATTCTAGCCAGGCTGGGAGTCAAATCATACCTGCAGTTCCCGAGGGAGCTTTAAAGCCTTTAGATAGGCAAGATGCAAGTGTCTTTAAGCTGCAAGAAGGTTTGGGCACTAAAGCATGAAGAACTGAGGCTTGAGCACCTTTAAAATGCACTGAAGGGGCCCTCTGCCACATTGCTGTTTCCATCCCTATGGAAATGTTTGACTCAGAAGTAGTGGGAAGAGTTAGCTGGGCTGTGGATACCACACAGGACTGGCCAAGTGTCACTGGACAACGCTCTTAGGCTGGTTGTGTTTTGCATATGGTGGCTTATTTTAATAGCAGCCTCTTAGCAAAGAGGTCGTCCAACAGAACCGTGTAAAATGTCGTTGGAGCAGGCGGTCAAAACCCACTTATGTTAAGCCTGGATTACAGCCAGGGTTACAGCTGCTTTGATGAGGCTCCAGCTGAAAGAGGACACACACAGTTGGAAGGTCAGGCTCCAGGGACGGAGAGCATGGCCAGCGAGCCCAAGGGAAGCGATTTGGGCTGCAGCAGGTGACGTGGAAGAGGGTGGCCCATGGGCATGTGCTCAAGTTGCACCTGGATGGCTTGCGCGATGAGGAAAGCTTCCTTGCGACGTAACCCTAGGTGTTTAACTCCTAGTCTTGTCGGGGCTTCGTGGTTTGGTGCTACCATCACCTGAAGCGCAGGATCTGCTCGGCTATGTATGTGTGCTTAACTGGCAGCAATTGGTTTGGGCTGCATGTGGTAACAGAAGGAAGATACTAAAGAAAAAGTAGGACTGCTGGTGGCCTTATCACTGTGTAAATGACCATGACCTTGATCCTGATGAAACTCTCTTGTACTGATAAGCAATAGATAAAAAAGAAAAATCTCCTCTTTGAGGTAGCTGATTCTCCTCTTTGAACAAACAGGTTGATGACTGAGTCATTCAAAATGCTCTTTCGCAGTAAAAGGCAGTAAAAGATTCACTTTGGTGCTCACACAGCTCAGGGGAATGAGGAGCCCCATGAGTTTCCATTGTGAGAGCAGCTGTGACCGCAGGGTTGTTAAATGCAGGTCCCATTGCTGAATAAGGAAGGTAACTGGTACAGAATTTATCTCTGTTCAGGGATATATCAGATTAAAACACATAAAGATTAAAAAAAAAATCTGTTAACATCCTCAAAGTCATAAGATTTGGTATTTCATTTTACAGACTGTCATTATTTTTTCACTAATCTGCAACAGCCATTCTATACAGATGGCCATTTTAAAATTTCTAAGTAGTGTCCTGTTTGTAGATCTAATGCTGGTCTGCAAGTGCCAAGTATTTTGAGTCTGAATGCTTCTCCTTCCAATTCTCTCAGTCTTTAACCTCCTTTCTCTTTTCTGTAATATGAATCAGGAGTGTCTGTGGGAGCACGGCTCATCATGTCCTTCCTCTTCCAGCATTTTTACAAGTTGAGAAAAATTATTCTGCTCTTCTCATTTACATAGAAGTCAATCAAAACCCTTTGAGCATGTCCAGCTAAAAAGTGGAATACAATTTGGATCCTATTTGGATCAATCCAGCCACCCCTTCAATAAAATACTCCATTGAGATCTTTCTGATGGCCACTTACATTTGTAGTTGGTTTCACAAGGGCAGTAGTAAGTGTAAACCTCGGACATGTTTTAATGATGTGATTTATTTACCCTTATGCCATTTCTAGCAGACCTGCTGCATGATAGTTAAAAAAATCCCAACCACCTATATTTTTTTCTGTGTGTTTTGTGACTTTGTTCGGTCTTTTATGACCCTAGATAACATAGTATTTGGCTGGAATACAAATGAAATACTGCCAGAGATGCAAGCTGGTCCAAAGGTCTAAAGGAGAAAAGTGAAATGATGTTTATTTTTCTTTCCCTGAACTGATAATACATTTACTATCTTTATAGGCCTACAAATCATCAGTAATAGTTATTTTAAACAGCAGGTATCAATCTTCTTCCTACCAAAAAAGAAGCATAGGTTGTCAAAACTAATTCAGCTATTAAAGCATCTTAAATTGTAAAACTGCAAGTTCTTTAAATAGGAGCAGAACAGAAGAAAAGGTAGGAAATATTATTTTGTGGGTGCCGGGATGAACTCTGATTCTTTGCAGGCTTATCTCATGTTTTCATTGGGAAAAGCAGGCTAACATGAAGCGTCACATCCAGCTCAGCTGTGAATTTAGGCAAACAAACAAGTGTTGTAGGCCTTTCTCTCCAAGAGGGAGGAGAAGAGATTCTTACTACAACCTTCCTGTACAGTAAAGTAAGTTTGGGTTTTTTTTTTTTTTTTTTTTTTTTGTACTTCTGTGATTCTAGTTCGCAAGAGAAGAAGCCCTTGTCTTCCCCACAGCAGGGCCTTGGAAACAGGCTGCACGGCAGAGGTTTCTCAAACTCATTGACTTAGTCAATTCATCTTAAAAAATGCTTGTCCCTGCTTGCAACCTCTAGTACCTCTTCTCCTTATACCTTTTAACTCGAAGCTCACCAAAAGTCACCTACATTTGGAGATTCTTCTCTCTGATTGCATCCTAAGTCTTCTTCCATGTGGCTTCTGTCCTTCCTGTGTCCCTGGAGTTCTTTTGTGTTTGGTTTCTCCTGGTTTTCCTTCTGTCTCTTCCTTCATTTCTTTGATTTGTTTCCTGAAGGATCTGTCATCTTCCCCTAAAATACCTTTATAGAGGAAACAGAAATCTCTTCCTTTTATTTTCTTCTCCCAATTCTTTATCTTCAGGTAAGATTTCCATCTTTATGACCTCAAGCTTCTGCTCGTCTGTGAGAGACTTATCACTTTCTGTCCAAAATACACTGCAGATTTTCCATCCTAACTTCATGGATTGCCAGCTGTCAAGCGCAAGGTTGACCAAACCTAAGGGATGAAGGAGGGAACAGATGGTTCTACAGGGCAAGATTAGTGGATGAGGAAGCTGGAGGTGCTGGGTGAGGAGGACCTCTAGGGAGCACAGAGAACATGCTGAGTGCTGAAGCAGGAACCTGGATTGAGTGTAGAAAGACAAGAATGAAAGTTGGTGAAAATAATGATGTGTCAGCGCGTGTAGGAGGTGCAAGGCCTGAATCATTCAAACTGTGGTGGTTAGACCTGGTCGTAGTCTTAGGAAGGCAGCTCAGGGCTGATGAGGGAAAGGCAGGGAGCTTGGTGGAAGAGTTTGTCCTTGGGTTGAGGTCGAGATACGTTGTGACTCCCTGATAGAGAATGGTAGGAAACCTGGGCCCTGCTCTGGGAAGAGAGAGGCAGAGAGATGTCACAAAGAGGATCTATTCAGAAAGGGCCCAAATCTGCTCCGGCCGAGGGAATGGCAGGAAAGCCTATCAAAATACCAAAGTGGAGCTCGGTGGGTATTTGGGAGCAGACATAGAGCGTTTTCAGAATCAGTATATTAAAGCGGAGCCTTTTTCCCTGTCAACAATGACAGGAGGTAGGCAGCTGTAGGAGCTCTGTAGGAGCAGAGGTAGGCAGCTGTCCTCCAGTACCCGGCAGTTCTCACCCAGAGAGATATGAATGACTTGATGTCTTTGCCAATGGCTCGTCCCTTTTTGAACAGACTCTAAAATGCGTTCAAGAGGGTGCTAATGCACCCTGCAACTGACCTGGGAGCGAGGGGAGGTGTCTTCCAAGTAGTGATGGCTTAGAGAGATTCAAAACCTTAAAATGCTTCCAGAGGTACATGGAATAAAGGAGAGCCCAACTCTATTATTGCAGCAGGTGAAAGAGAAGAGTACAAGGGGGAAAAATGCTAGTTTAATTCTAATTGTTAGGAATGTTCATTGCGCTTGAAGGATGGAGGGAATCATCGTGAGCAGTCTTTCTTCATAGCATCCCCTCTCTGATCTCCACGTTCCACCCCGAGCTCTGAGCTGTGGAATCTCCTTTAGACACAGACTAGTTACTGTGAGCTCTGCCCAAACTGGTCTTCTCTTCTATATATATATGATAGATATTCTTATGCTTTGCCATACTTTGCGTTTACATAGGTACTAGAAGAAGACCTCCAAACGTAGAAAACTAGACTCAAACCAGATGTTGTTTTAAACCTCTGTTGGAGAGGTAATTATACACTCCATACTGATCTCATCTAAACTACTAAATTAAAGCAAATCCCTGGATTTTTGTTTTGTTTTGTTTGCATGTGTGTGGGTGTTCATTAGAAATGAAAGCACCAGCCCCAGATTTACGCTTTCCTTTTCCAGCAAGCATCCATTCTGCCCAATGCTTTCTGCTGTTATGTTGGAACATTAATAACCCCACCTGGAATCTTTGATTATGGCAATTTGCAGAGGATTCTGTTCTCCTGCAGCTCTAGAAATGCAAACCTCTCCCCCCCTAAAAAAAAAAAATTACATCTTTTTTACACAGTGATGCATAGGGCTGGAGTCAGAACGTATCAGCGTGGTGCCAGCCGACAGTGGGCACACGTGCTTCTTTAGAAGAGGACTCGGTGCAACATGCGAGGTTGTCTGTGTGTTTCCTTCACATGGAAGCCAGGAAGGGCCTCCTGGAGAGATGCGGGAGCCCCTGGCAGCAGGTCTCTGGGGCAAGGGAGCAGGATGGACCTCTAGGTTGCTTCACCTTAGTCTGGTGTGGGGTGGAGGGGCTCCCTTGTGCAGCTGGGACTGACTTTTGCTGGCACCACACTACTCCTCATTCTCTTTTTCCTAGACGTGTGTTTGAGATATGTTATCTGTCTTGCATATTACTGTGAGAATGTCTACCTGTATATCAGCCGGGAAAAATGAGGCCCAGTAGAAATACCAAACCTTTTTATTTTTAATGCTCCTTCTCAATAGCCTAAGGTGTTATTTCTCTCATAAGCGAGGGGATTTTTCAATATGACTTTATCTCAGCGTTGTCCCTTTAAACAAGGCCTTTTGAATTCTGCGATAACTCAGATGGGTGTTCATGTGATAAATATTCTATGGATGGAAGGACAGTACCGCAATGGATTTGTCCTGGTTTGCTCAAAATATAAACAGTAAAAACTTTTGCCTTTCCTTCTCTGTGTAGCCTTTTGATATTAGTAGCTGACAGATTTCCACTTCTTAGCATTTGTTATCTGCTTTGTATATGCCATTTGTTATCTCCTTTGTATATGACAACAGTGTAAGGCTTTTGTTGTACATATTTTTAATAAAAAAGCCAAAATGTTTGAAAGCTAAAACGGATATTACTTTTCTCATGAAGCACACGGGCTTCTTTTGATAGCCTAAAGCTTGGATGGTGTGTGCTGTACGCTAGGTGCAGTATTTGGAGAACATTTAATGGTTGGGGCTGCTTTCTGTGCAAGCTCTTTTTGGAGACAGTGATAAGCAGTTGTAGATAGTTCTGGGGTGTAACAGCTGGCCCTTGATTTAGATCTGGGTTCTTTTGCAGATTGCACTGCTTGGATTTAGTGTTTGTTTCAGCCCATTAAGGGGGATTGAGCAGGACAAAGCACGAACTTCGGGCTCTAGGAAGCTGAGGAGTCTCAAGTCCTTTGCCCTTGCAGCTTTGCAGTCTACCTGGGTGCCACTGAGTGGAGTAAAACGTGCTCTGTGCAGCAGGATTATTTTTCTCACTCTGTTCCTGTACCTAAGGGTTTCTGCTAAAAGGTTTTCCACCCTTGCTTCCTCACCTTGCCTGCTTCTCTTACGGTGACGGACAGGAGAAGGTTAGCAGCAGTCTCAAAGCCCCAAGTGCTCTTCATCTGCGAACAGTGTCCATCTGTTTTCCTTTAAACTTTCATATAATCTTGGCTATTGGTTTATATTCCATATTTTTTGTATGCACTGGTTTAAGTTAGATTTGAGCCTTTCCTCCATGTGTTGGAAGAAGGCCTTTTCATTGGGATGAGTTAATGATTTCTTAAATATCAAGTTGATAATGGGCTTTTATTTACTGCTTGGCTGGAAGATGTCTCTGCCTAGTCACATCAGCTCAGCTGAAGTGGGGCAGTCAATAATTGTACAGGATATGTCTTGAATTAGCACGGAGTATTTGAATTGCAAGAAATTTTGGGAGCTAATACTCAAATAAAACCCTGGGGAGGAAAATAGGGAGGTGTGAATATGTCTGTCTCCAGAGGCAGAGTCTTGTTAAGCAATACACAGGAGGAAAGTCTTGTTAAAACTGGGTACCATCTGAGGAAGTGCCTTGAGAAATGTTTAGGATGATGTCTAAAAAATGGGTGAAATAGAGAACGACTGGAAACTAATTAGTTATAAATTTGGATCTTTATTTTTTTAAACTTTTACTTTGGTTTTGAATTATTCTACTAATCCTTGAGGAATTATGAAGTTGTTTACTTTTTATTGCCAATACTTTAAAAAAAAATGTTTTATTTTTAAGAAATGTCTTTTTAGCTAGGTGGTAGCTTGCCAAAATCCTATTAGCCCATTGTTAAGATTAAACAGAGAACACTCATCAAATCCTTCAGGGCTTGGTGACAGATCCAAGGTTGCCCATAAACTAGTGGGGTCTCCTTCACAGAGGGGACGGGGAGAGCCTGGGAGCTCTTCCCTGGCATTGCTGCTCTGGGAATATCCAGGGATTCCTGGGACAAACACCCGTCCGGCTTCCCCGACATGTGGCAGATTTGGCAGGTTGTCCTTGGTGCCAGGAGGAGGTGCCAGCTCTTGTGCTGAAGGGGATGTATCTCCTAAAAGACCTCACCCTTGTATGCGCCTTTTTCAACAAGATGCCCAATTTCTTTTATGTCTTTTAAGCTTCTCAGTGGTGAACATTGAACATTGAACATACAGAATGTCTTAAAGAAAGCACAGGATGTAATCCAGTTTTGAGTTTGCTGCTCAGCACCTCTTCTTGGCATTGACTTCTTGCTAGTGAGGAAATCTCCTAACCTTTCCGCTTGAAACTGCTCTTTAAAACAGGGGTACTAATCTTTACGGACCTGATGGGTGTGCTGTGCCAAATCAGTGGTTAATATTTTCAAAGCACTTTGAAGATGAAAAATGCTGAGTGTTATTGGCCTTTTATCTAAAAAGACATTTTAAAACATGAAGTTAGGGAAAGATCTGCATAAATTAATGCATGTGTTGATTACGCTCTATCTTTCCTTTTCATCTGGATGTATTAAGCAGCAAAAGAACTGTAAGAATTTGTATCTGTCCTCCTTATCTGAATTTATAAAACAGCAAAAGGACTCTGTGAATTAGTAATCTAATTTGAACATCAAACCAAAAGCAAAATTCTCCCTAATCCTTCTTGCAGATCTGCCATCATCAGTAGAGATTTCTTGCATATCTCAGGTTGAAGAATGATATTTCTGGTTCAGGTTTTGATACTTCTTGGACTGAAGAAGCTTCAATAAAGATTTTTTTATTTTCAGATCAACATGGAAAATTGGTAATAAGACTCCACTGTTTAGTCGAGAAAATAGAAGCATCAATCAAAACTGCATTGCAAGTTGTTCTCATTAATTTCAGGAGAGAGTTCTGCTTGTAAACCCTTGTGATAATCTAGTCCTTTTACAGACCAAAAGTCATTTGGAATATTTGAATATTTTCTTCAGTATATATGTATGGTAACAGTAACTTTTAATTTTGTGAGATTTAATTGTGAGATTTTATGAGATTTAGTTCACACTTGTAAAGTCTTTCAGATTCTTAAGTTTAAGATTTCACAGTGTGAGTTGTTAATCTCTTGCTTCCCAAATGTGCATTTTTTTTTGTAGAGAGACATTGCTGGTTATGCTAGAGGGGATATAGCACAAAAACTGGTGAATAATTCTGTCTTGGCTTCATGATTTGAGACACTTTGCAGCCGAAAAACTGCGTCTTGTTTCTGCCTCCAGTTGAAAACCTCAGGGGACAAAGTTACAGCTGTTTGGTGGCATCTTTGAGGAATCTCAAAACTTCTCAGTGAATATATGAAGATGTGGTGAATGCAGAGAGGCTCTTGATGGTTTGGCATAGGAGAGGCGAATCTTGGCTCCTCAGAGAAATTTCCCCAGAGTTTAGGATCTTTTCAGCTTTATCCTGATTTCAATAACAAGTACATATTTTATTTTAGGTGGCCAGCAAAAGAAATGACAATGTTACAGTTATTTGGCTTCCCACTTCTGTTGGCAATTATTGCAGAATTGGTTACAATTTGAACTAAAAGTTAATTGTCAAAATGTTAAATTGTCATTTGCCAAGATGTGTTTCAGCAGGCGACATTGCCAGCAGTTTCCCCAGGGCTACCAGCTGTGGAGATGCTCTGGGGATGGTCCCTCGAGTTAAAGCCAAGTTATTGCAGACTCCTCTCCCACAGTTGCCTGTGTCCGAGCCTAGGAGGTGACCGTACATCCCCTTATATATTAGGAGCAATATGATTTTTTGACCTTGGGATAGGTACACCTACACTTCTTGTGCCACAGAGTTCCTCTTTACAGTTGGAAACCAGTTTCTTCTTTGCATTATGGTGAAATGTGTTGTATGAAAAGTGCCTCCATGCTATGGAAGGAAAATTAAACCACGTTTTTCACAGGAATAAAATAAGTCCTTGGTAGCCACTTGAGAAGCTCGGAGGCTCCTCTACCAGTCAGTTTGGTGCTCAAGTAATTAAAGAGGTCAAGCACAAAACTACCGTGTACCTGGAGCTTTGCCAGCCTCTTTTTCTCTTCTCTTATCATGCCTGTCCATTTGGGATTCTTCCACAAGCTTTGTTATATTGCTCGTGTAGATTAACAGTCTGTAACTATTAACAGCAAACTTTGATGCTACAGAGTGGGAATTGCTTGAATAAACAATTTCACCAGTAAATGGAGTTGCAGCTCTGAACCAAGAGAGCTCCAAACTTGTTTTAATTTACAGAGGTCAAAAAGTAAATGGGATTGTTGCTTGGGGAGGTAACTTGAGGAGAATGTGCAACATTCACTTGCAACAGAGGGACGGAGGGTGAAAACATCGATTTCCTTCTTGTGGAGTTTGATTGGAATTGGCTGGTTCCTCCCGCAGCGGGTGCAGCAGACACCCCTTGCAAGCAGAGGGAGAGGAGGGTAACGATACCTTCCTTTGCCTTGTGTTGTCTGTTCAGAGCTACAAATCCTCCATCGGGGCTGAAGAGGTGAGAGTTGGCCCCTGAAAATGGGGATAGTCAGCAGGAAGCCCTGGGGTGAGTGAGCCTGGCGCACTCATCTCTGTTTGGGTTTCCGAGCATCTTTTCTCCACATGCCCAACAGTTGCTTCCAAGGGGTTGATTTTCCTCTGACTGCACTCCGGATTATTCACTTGGAGCCTTTGTTATTTTTTTTAATTGAACAAAACTGTCACTGCAGTGTGTTTTACTGAGTATTTGCTGAGGGATTTAGCAAGATATTAGGAGATCAGATAAGTATCTGTAACACATGTGACCTGGTGCTATTCACTTTGGATTTATCACAGTAGTACCTGGTTGCCTAAGGAAATGGGGCTATTTCTGTAGCTTTGCCAGTCCCCTTCCATCCTCCCCCAACCGGTTCTTGGTCTGGGAGGCAGCAGCCTGCACGACCACTCACTCGGGCCCTGAGTACCCAACATGGGCAGGAGACGAGAGGGCTGTGGGACATGGAGGAACCTGCAGGGTGTTTTGTGGAGGAGGATCACAGGGAGGTCTGGATTACCGGGGTGTGGAGGGCACAAACAGAAAGGCGATGCCTGTGGGACACCAATCTGGTGGCCAAGTCATTCAGTCATAGCTGTGCCATGTGCTCAGATGAGAGGGATAACAAGAAAGTCTGTCCCTGACTTGTCTCCTTATCCACCCAGCTTCCCACCATCTGGATTCACCCAACTACAGTAAGTGGAGTCAATGAGCAGAGACTTGGCTCCCAGCAAATGCCAGAGCACTTCTGCACCCTCTGCGTTCCCTGCTGAAGTGAGATGTATCCGGATATCTCTTCTCCTCTTACTTTCTTCTTTTTTTCTCCTTTCCATCTTATTTGCGTGTTGGTACCTCTCTTTTCTGAGTATAAACTGGCGCTTCATGGGCTGCATGAGCAGCTTTTATCTTTACTAGTTCGGGGAGCCCTGGGCCAGCTGCAGGTTTCATGTCGCAAGATGAATTTCATGTCACGAGATTTCATGTCACTGTCACCGTGGCCCAAGAAGGTCCCCAGACACGTGTGGCACCTTTCTGTTTTCTGAGTGAACCGGGAAACGCTGCAAGTCCTCTGCCTATTGATACTTAAAAGGGACAGAGATGGCAGTGCCTGGAATATTTTCGATAAAACACTTGATGGAAAATGAACCGGTAGATTTAGGTAAAAGCAATTTCTTTATTAATCCAACGCCCACGTCATCAGTGATTTTAATAGGAGTTCGGTTTGTTACGGCAGACTTTAGAGTGGTTAAAGAGCCTGAAGCCACAGGATCGGCTCCCTTCAGCCCTGCCCTTCCTGATGGAAATGGCCTGGAGATGCCATCTCCCCCGGGCATCCCGGGGCTGCTCCCTGCGCCCATCCCTTCCCCACGGCTCCAGGCCGCTGCAGCAGCAGCTCCTGGGAAGGTTTTCTGCATGGGGAGGTGATGGGAGGCTCCGCAGCCCTCGGAGCACATCCGTGTCAAACCCATTTTATGGATTGCCAATATAATGCCTAATTAGTTAGCTCTAAGTGCAGGTCTTCCGCACGGCACCATGTTGCAGCATGTTCTGCTTGGGAATAAAAATGTCAGTCAAAGGCAAACAAATTTTAATTCTGTCACTGGAAGCCACGCTTTTTTTTTTTTTTTTTTTTTTTTTTTTCTTTTAAGTTCCTACGGGAAAGCAGGCAAACCATAAAAAAATGAAAATATGGTCTCACTTAAATTATTCTGCTTTTGGGGTCACATTTTAATCAAAACCATACCTGCCTTCAGGAAAAAAAAAAAAGTAAAACTGATTGAATTTAATAACTAAAAGAACATAAACTGTCTGCTTTGAAATGTATAATCTCACATGACATTTATTTCATAATGTGATCAAATCATATATGTTGTTATGGGGACAGTCTTTATTAAAAATGCCATTTATTTTAACAAGCGCAATAAAAAGAAACATTTTTTTTTTTTTACTGTGGCAGAGAAAAAACTGCTATTAAACTGCTTTCAGCTAAATGAAAACATCTTTCAAGATTTGTTCTGAAATATTTAAATAAAGTGCGATGGAATTTATTCATTTGCTGCCTTCCAGCACGAATAGAAACCCATTAAATTATCTTAAATACAATAAATGATAGAGAAGAGTTTGTTGTGGTTAGGAATATCCTTTGCTGATGAAGAATAAGATCATTTGAATATAATGTTTTAAGATAGGCCTGTAATTATGTCATTCAGAGCCTGGTTTCAAGTATAACAGTACAGAGCTCCCAGATGGCACCTACAGGTGCTTGCCACCTCCTGCGCCCATGGACAGGGCAATGACGGGGAAACCATGAAGCACTTGGGGTTTTGGACAGCAACATGCAGGTGAGTCCCAGGGCAGTGATGCCCTTGGGATGCAGGGATTCCTTCTGCCCATATGGGACTGTGATGGGGAGGAGGAAGAGCAAAACACTGGGCAAACACCTGGAAGAAGGCAGCTTGTCTGTTTATTTTCGAAGAAAACTTACTTTATGGTGTGTAGAAAGCAGAGGAGCTTCTGTGAAGGTGCATAATGGTGATTTATCTGTGCTGTTTGCTTGGAGAAGCCTTTGAAGTTTCTAGCTATGCAATTTGTAGTTATATAGCTTGTATGTGCTAAAGAAAGGAAGAACCATGCAATTGGGTCAGAGTTCAATTCGGTTATGTCTGGAAAGCGAGAAACTTCTTTGCTTTGGAGGAGGTCATGATGCTGGGCTAAATAACCCAAATGCACTGCTGGGCATAAAAAGAGGAGTGGGAAATGTACCTAATTTCTTTAAGCCCAAGCATCCCTGTACCGCTGCTTGATGGGCAGCAGATGATCGGGACGGCATCCCATTTTGCTGGGTGCTTAAGGAAGCAGTGCTGGGGATGAGGAATGGAGACGGCTCTGGATCTCTGTGTACATGGTGCTGTGCACAGGGAAGCCCCTGGGGCAGATACTCCAGCTCCAGGTCTCCTGAGCGGATATGTTCCAGAGAGCAGACACCATTTTTGGGAAAGGTCCCTGCACTCACAAAGCCCCTTTTTCCGTGGTCTCACTCTTCATATTGAGCACCAAGATGTGGCCGTGCAGAGCAGGCTTCTTCCCGCCCCCCGGGGCTTCTCTGGAAGCATCTTGCTCATGAAGATGGTTCTTGTGGGGCTCCTTCAGCTGCTGCAATCATTTTCCTGTCCCAGATGGACTTCCCTGGCAGGGAGCTTCTCCAGCTGTGTCCCAGGAGGTTTACACTCGAGGTGCTTCCCATTTCCTGGAGTGCGGAGGGGCATGGACTGCATTGATTTTTGGCACAAAAATTCACTATAAAAGCCACTGGGGACTCGAGGAGGAGAGAGATGCCAGAGCCAAACTTCCTTTTGAAGTAGCTAAGAAAATGCTGAACTGTAATTTGGGTCTGCAGTCAATGAATAGTAGCGGCAATTCCCTGACAGCAGATGATGACAAGGTCAGCAGTGCTCAACCCGAGCAGGAGGGCCTGCTCTCACACAGCAATCTCCAGGGCTAAGGACCAGCCTGAGCTAAATACTCTGCCAATGAGGTTTACTTAATGCCTATCTGGCGCTCAGACCAGAACATTGCAGATTTCCGCTACAGGTCCAGCAATAGACATGCTAAGTAAACCTGTGCTTGCACGTTTACATCCATACAGAGAGTTCTTCCTGTTTTTCAAGGAAAAAAATTATATATATATATATATATACACACATATATATATGGTCATCAAAGGGGATGTATTTGCCATATTTTTTTAAGAATATATATATATATATATATATATTTTTTTTAAGCAAAGCAACCTGCACATAATCTTTTAGAGTGTAAAGGTGCCAGTGAGGCAGAGCGGCACTCTGTCAAGTGGAAGTGTTTTAGAGTGAATCAAGGTTGTGCAACTAGTTTACCTAAACTCATTTTAAATCAGAAGACTGACAGGCCCAGGATGCTAAGTGATGGGGGATCACTCCGTGATGTGGTTAGAGGCATCAGGTTGGACTGGGCGCAATCATTTCCTTCTAAATTGGTAGTAGTTCCCTTTTAAATTGTCAGAGCAGTTTCCTTCTGCTTGGCCGCATTGAGAAGCGAGCGGACGGGAAGCCGCTCGGGCGCTCGCACGATGCAGGGAGCAAATCGAACCGGAGAGCCTCTGTGATGCGGCTGCAGTGCTGGCCGGCTCGCGGGGTGATTAGCCACGGGAAGCTGCTGGCATTCAGAGCAGCGGAGAGCTCTGATCTTGCGGCATGTTAAACAACAGAAGAGGAGATTTCGCTCCTTGGTGCCAAGAGTGGCGAGTATCAGTGTCACGCTTGAATGTGGAATATGAAATGTCAGTTCCCCCCAAGCACCAATTTATTGGCTCTGGAGCCGAGTGGTCTGGTGGCTTAAAATACATGGAGTTTCATTTGATCTATGTTTGCCCTTACCCCCAGATCCCTTTGGAGCTTGATTTAGGTCTCCTATCACATCCCTCCCTGAGATTCCCTACCTGAAGAAAAGGGGGGAAAAGAGGAACTTCACAGGGTTGTGGGGCACAGTTCATGGAAGTCTGCGGAGTTTGGAGTTCCTTGCACGCTATCAGCTTGAGGGAGAGCCACTGCTCCTGTCAGTATGTCCTGGTGCTTCCTTGCTGCACTAAGTAATCCAATAGAGGATGCCAATGAGCCCTGCGCTTCGGCTCCCTGCAGAGGTTCCTGAGGTCTTGCTTATTTGAAAACTCACCTGAGGTTTGGGCCACGGGTTGTGAAACAAAATGAGAACGGAAAGAGAACATTTCTTGTCAAATGGATTTGTGTTCTCTTATAATGAGAAATCAGCATCCTGCAAAATGAATTTGCAGAGGAATTCCTTGGAGCTGTTCCCTGCCCTGACCCTCGTGAAAGCTCAGCCGGAATCAAGGTGAGAACACCCAGAGCCTTCTGCAATCCCGCTCTCAGCTCTAAGTCTTACATGGGTGCCCCAAACACATCCAGGGGCTTGCAGACTTTCTGCCCATCTCCCAAGCTTCTGGAATGCCCTGGCATAGACTTTCCTGGGACACGATTAGCCCGAGCAAAGTGCGCTCAGGTCAGGAAGACCTGGGCAGCCCAGGTCACCTATTGGGTTTAGCGCAGCCCTGGTGCAAACGGTGCAATCACCCTCCAGCTGCGGATGCGCCGGAGAGGGATGTGTGAGCTGGAGGGCAGGAGAAGGCAGTGCAGCAAGGGCAGCTCCAGCGCGCACTGACCCGGTGATGCAGGGGGAGGAACCGACACGGTGCAAGGGGAGAAGGCATCGGCCAGGGCACTTGCAGCACAGTCCTCTCCAGCGCTTTATATAAACACAAACTGTGGGGAAGAAACAAAGTGACGCCTAATTCTTGACACAAAAGCGAACAAGGCTGAATTTTCATTTAAAATCCCTCTACCCACAGATACAGCGAATTGCAATGGCACAAAATTGTTAAATTGCTTTACATTTGGGAAACCTCAGTTCATAAAAAATTGCTAACAATTTATTTTTGCCCTACATGGTTGACATCACTCCCTCTCTCTCTCTGCTGGTTATATACTGTTTTTTTCACTGCATGTCTGCTGAGATTCCAAGAAAAACCCAAGTGTGTCATACAACATTGCTTTCTGATTTGCAAGTTAAATAGTTTACATAGGCAAAAATGTGGAGCAATTGGAATATTCCCTACCCAAACACTTAGGGACTCAAACTGCACATTTCAGCCTGGCAGGCCTCCGCCGATATTTTTAGATAGGAAAAAAAAAAAAAGAAAAAAAAAGAAAAAAACAGAAACAAAACAAAAAACCCAACATTTTGAAGTAACAGGAAAAGATATATCAGATGTTAGAAAAAGAAAGAAAGAGAGAGAGAGAGAGAGAGAGAAAGAGAGAGAAAAAGAGAAAGAGAGAAAGAGAGAGAGAAAGAGAGAAAGAAAAATTGTTAAAGCACTGTGTGCATTTGGGTGAATTTTTACCTTTGGTGCTGGGACGTATCTTGCTCTGTGCCTGCAGGAATGCAGCACACTTACACGCTGAAAGTCTGGCCCTCTCTGCAGTGCCCGTTCTGAAGACGGGGTGAGCCTTCTTGCTGATTGATTTAGTCTTTTGGAACCAGGCAAGCCATCAGGCGCTTTCTGCTCAGGAAGATTAGCGTTCATAGCCTGCTGTTTTTTAATTAAAAAAGCCATTCAGATACAAGGGTTGGGGTTTGCGCCAGCAACCATTAAAAATACCTGTTTTGTAATTATCCCCCAAACCCGGTTTCTAGTTAAGTCTTTCTTGATTTTTCGCCCTCTCTCTCTGTTTCTCTCAAATTCCTGTCGGATCCTTGCTGTTTCACATACCTGCCCTCTCGGCGCTGCGGCTCCCGCTGCGATGCGCAGCTGGCTGCAGACCTGGCGCCAGCCTGGCATCCCTTTCCAGCTCCTGGGCTTATGCTCCGTCTCCGGCTCCACATTTGTGCATTGGAAAAACTGATTGGGATGGATCCCAACTTACATACGGTTTCACTGAATTTATCTCTTTTATAGGCTTCTAAGATCACCCCAAATGTACGTTATGCCTGTCGTATACTTACAGCTGTAGATATGTCATCAGACAAGGGTGCTTGGCAATATATCCATGCTCACTAAAGCAGCACTGACCACGGGCTTTAGCTTGAGTGCTGGTTGGTTTCTAACTTCCTTTTGGAGGACTTTCCGCCTATTAGTTTTTCTCTTCTTAATTCTGTGTGAGTTTTGGACCTGGCTTTTTTTCTGCATGTGAAAACCCTGACCCTTCTCAAGGGCAATTTGAGTTCCTGTTTTACAGAGATTATATAAGTTATGAGATATCTGCCACCCAGAGCAGGGCCAGTAATGATCTAATGAATATTTGGGGCTTTCTTTTGGAGTCAGCATTTCCCCTGCCCAGGTGCAGCAGTGGTGTCAATCATCAGGTTGCTCTTGCAGCACAAATGCAAGAAAAAAAAGAAAAAAATAGCATGTTAAAAAACTAAGCAAACATTAACTTCCTTGTTTGTATTTGCCTCTTCTCTTGCCAGACACTAATCAGACAAGGGCAAGTTCTTTGTGTTGTGGAGACATCAAGTGCAGTTGCAAAGGGGAACGAGGCAAGGTGAGGCCATGCCCCCACGCACAGCCAAACTCTGCACCAGTGATGAGGGAATCTCTTTAATCTCCCATCAAACCTGTTCTTCAAAAGGCTTCTTTCTTCCAGAATGTGTCTGGAAGTTCGTTATGTGCAAACATCAAAGCTGCTCTTCCTCTTGTTGACTTGTGACCCTGGAGGTCCCAGGGATTTGTCCCTTGGAAAGCTCTCTTGCTTGCCTCCTGCTAAGCTCTTCCACTCTTTCTGCAAGCCCAGGGATTGCAGCAACCTGCTTCCCAGGTGCCTTCCTTCTGGAATTTACTGCTGCTGATGCAATAGTGTCATTCACGTGTTCATGTCGCTATGGAGTCACACCCCAAAGGCCAGGTGCTGGTGATGGGACCTCCAAATGCCATGCAGACACATCCAGTGGCTGGTAAGCAGGGGTTAGAAGTAACGGGCTTCCCTCAACAGATTAGGCTTCCTTGTGCTGAGGAGGAGGAGGCAGGTAGCAAAGGTTGCTCCTATCCCACTAAACCTTGGCTTTAGTCTTGCTCTTGCAGTTAGTTCCAGCAAGAAGTAAGGTCTGCTTCATGGCAATGGACAGCACAACGGACCAACCTGTCCGTGAAGTGAGGGTTTGGACTCACGATTCAGAGTTTACAGCAGGAGCTGTGGCTGGTAGAACATTCCCTTACAAAGCAGCTGGAATGGGGCTTAAGGCTTTTTATTCTTAATACTAGTCTGCTGTCAGGAAGCCACCAGCAAAGTGTGCATCTGATCTCATCTCCTTTCAGAGCTGATTCTCAGATAGCAGAAAGACTTTTTATTGCTTTTGGTTACTAGATAAGCTCACACGCTGAGAGCTCTGGGTGGATCTGAAGGATCAAACCCTGTTTATAATTCATCTGTGCTCTAGGTGAAGCTATGTGGTGGAATTTCCATTTTTATAAGTTTGCTTAAAAAAAAAAAGAAAAAAAAAGCCATGGAAATACACCAAAGAGCTATGTTCAAAGAGTTCCACCTCAAGAAATGGCAGAATGAAGTTGATTTTGGTCTGGTTTCTGAACTCTTGTAGAGTTGTGTTAACAACTTTCTTGTAATGTAGATTTTGGATGTGCAACATATGCAGAGAGGGGTGTGTATTAAAGCCTATCTGTAAAAGACAGAGCTTATAGGGTACAAAAAGTCAGACTTGTGTGGACTTAAGAACAGCTGAAATGCTCTTCTTTCTTC
>JAWLRI010000763.1:4077873-4117857 GCA_034781795.1 Crypturellus tataupa
TAAAAGACAGAGCTTATAGGGTACAAAAAGTCAGACTTGTGTGGACTTAAGAACAGCTGAAATGCTCTTCTTTCTTCATGACATTTCTTTTTCTGTCGGGGTTTCTCTATGTTTGTATTATGTTTCCTCAAGTGTTTGCAGAAGTGCTTTATTAATTTTGTCATCAAGGCAAAACGCAAAGTTAGCTCTTATATAAAATGTGTCATTTGAAGGTGACCTCTTTGGTTAGACCTAGCAAAGAACCATTTCTCAAGCCATTATTAACACGGTCTCGCTTCGCTCGGGGTGTCCTAGACACATACACGTTCCTAGGTTGCCATCTAGCTCTGCAGAAAGCCCAGATGGCCCATGAGGAGCGAGAGATGGGGAACCATCATATTTTATTATGCAGAACAGAAGATACTCATGAAAAATAATGCACTTGTGTCAGATCTTAGCACCTAGGGAAGATACTGTCACCATCCAAGTGATTTTCCTGTGCAACAAAAGTCTGGGGAAAGTTGCCAACGCCTGTTATGTTGAATAGTATAATATATCCACTCTTTTTTTCCTTACTGCAAACATTTTTGTATAATGCAAGATGCAAATCTGCCTCAGAGCCATTGATATGTGCATTGATAGGTTCTATGCTTCCTCTCAGGGAAAAGGGGGAAAAGAAAGAATGAACTGGAGCAGTATTTTAAATGATATCATTATATAATATCTTTGTTTAAAAACATAAAAATGTAACTGCCTTAACACTCTACCAAATAATTCCACAGGACACGTGAAACATAGAGTACTACAGCACTCGGCTGGTGAAGGATTCCCTTGTCACTGTCAAAATTGTTTTAGAAGTCTAAATTAATGCATAGCACTGCATTTATTAAAATGTGAAATAATCATAAATTTTTCATTCTTTGTACACTTAAGCTAATTTTCACATAAATGAAGCACTTGGCAGTTGAAATTCCACATATGGTTGACAGTGATGTTTGATGTCAGAACAATGCCCTGAGCTCCATGCAAATTAAGCATATTTTAATTATTCTGGATATCCATTCTTCCTTTACAGTGTGTCTAAGTAGAATACTAAAAAGAATTTTAAGTGTAATGTATTGTTGGCAACTGATTCCAATGGCCAGGGTGAATCCTGTCACCTCTCCTGCTGCGGAAAGGGAGATAACCCAAAGCAAAAATTATAAAGGGCACAAGAGGAAGAGAAACTTTTAGGAAGCCAATCCAAAAGAATAGCAACACACTGAAATTCTCACTAGGGCAGGGATTTTTGTGGCTGTAGGAGGGAGCCAGGGAAGCTTTTGCAGGCAGGATACGAAGCCAAGGGTGCACATGCTGCACCAGGAACCCGATCTCGGCCACTTGCTTTTCCTTCCTGAGCATCTACTTTAACTCCCCTGCGACAAAAACCGTGGGTTTCATTACGGTGATGAGCCTGGGTTTTTGCTGGATGATTCCACAGGTAGCAATAGCGGCAGTTGCAAGCAGGCTCTTGGGACGCTGTGCGTGGGTCTAGAACTGTTACTTTTCCTGGCCGTTTTGCAGCAGTTTTTAAGAGCTCAGAATCTGGTCATGCCTGAGTTTGCTTTCCTCTTTTGACAGTGCCTTGTTGTGTGACTCCGTATATTATTAGCAGCCAGGTTTTTATATGAATTTAGGTGATTAAGGGTAGGTAATTTGGCTCAAATCCTTGGGCGTATTTAAGTGCCTTTTTTTTCCTTCGAGAAATTAATGGAATTCTAGCATCTTAATAATTTCTCAAGATGTCTTTTAAAAAATATTTAAACAGCAATGGAAAAGAAAATAGGCCAGTGTGTCTAGGCCATGGTTTGGAGGGTGTCCCAGCCCATCTGTCCCTCTGAAACTAATGAAAGTTAAACTGATGCCCAAGATAAATGATTGTTTTCTAAACAAAAAGGCACTTCTACAAAAAAAAAAAAAAGAAAAAAAAGAAAGAAAAAAATCAGCACAAACTCTTGTTTGAGGAAGTGATGTAATTAAGGTCTCAACTTGGTGTTTTTGGCACCGACTTTGACAGCACTAAGGCACAGTCTGGAATGAGGAGACTTTCTGACACCGGTGCCATGTTCATCGCCCATAGAATGGAACCAGCATCCCGTCCAGAACAGTGTGGTGCCATCATTGGATCTGAACTCCTCAACTAGTATGACCAATATTTAATTCTTTACCACAACTGTTGAAGGATTGCTTGTTAAACACTGCTTTTTTTTTGTAATTTTCTTAATTTTTTTTTTTTTTTGAAAAGGTACATTAATCTTAAAAAGTTGCAAGAAAATGACTATATGGAGACTTCCGGTCTTTGATTGTTGACTGATTCTTCAAAAAAAAAAATTTCCGTTTGAAGAGAAAGTACTCACCACTCCAATGGAAATTAAGAGATGTTTAAAATGCTGAGGGAGATTTGCTGAACATTTCTCAGTGTAAAAATTCAGCAGACTTCCAGGTTCCCTTGGATTTCTTTTTCTTGATTATGAGGAATAGGATCAATCCCGCTGTTGTGCTCAGATGCAGGGAGGTGGAAGGACCCTATGGTTGGGTGACAGACGCAAGACTTGGTCCTTGCTCCTAAGCTGGCGGTGCTCACCGTGGTGGTGCTGCTTGGAGCCTTGGTTATTACAATTTATCATCTTGTGTTTTGAGGTAAATTTGAATCTCTGCCCCCCTCTAGCTGCTGGATAGATGAGCTCCCTTCCTTCCTCCCCTGTTTGCCGTGGTTGTGGAGGAGGACGGAGCTCTGGACCGGGTGACAGCCGCGTCTCACAGCTTCTCCCGTGCAGCCGTGAGTCACGTCCTGCCCTCTCCAGCTATTCATCACTGTCCCAGGGGCAGGACAGGAGTCCTGATGATTCACTGTGCCCTAGAAAAACCTCAGAATAATTATAGTACATTTGCCCAGGTGTGTTAATCTCTGCTAACTTCAGTCTCCTCAGTTTTGTTGCATTTGGCTGTTCATTTCTAAAGCTATAAGCTGCTATCTGAGCAGCGAGTGGCTGGAGGCAGACCAAGGAATGCTTGTTTCCCTGAGGAAGAAGGTAAGCGACAAGTTTGAAAGTGCGAAACAAATGAACCCTCGTGGCTCAAAAGTCAAAAAGTAGCTAAAAAGCTTCCCAGAGTGTATGGAGGTGACATTCTTGTCCTTTTTCAATCAGTCTCTTATTTTCTATAGAGAGAAAAAAAAGTTTTTGAAATGTGGATGCAAGCAATACAATAAGTTCTAGCTCCCTAAACCTTGTTCCTTTAGATTTTGTGTGCAGAAACAGCTATTAAAAATGTACAGAGGCGCTGTCAAAGATGAGAAGTGAAAATTTTGACAGTGTAGAAGTATTTTTTTCTCCTCTTAACTTTTCCGGTTTCAGCTCGCAGAATGAAAGCTCCAGTGCTCTTATTAACGTCCCCGCTAATGAGATCTTGAAGCAGGGCCGCGCGCTTGGCTCTCCTCTGCTCGTCACCGCCTCCCCCTTGGAGAGTGGCCACGGAGTCGGGATGAGGAGAGAAGGGAGCGAGACTCATTTATGTGCTTGGTGGCTGCTGTGAGCAGGCAGATACTAAGCTGGCTTTTTTTCAGCTCAGCCTTTTCCTAGCGTGTGTTTCAGGCTTGTTTTTTTTTTATTTTTGGCACATCCAGACATAGCAAATACTGGTGGGTAGCGTGCTGCTTATGGGCAAAGTATGTGCTTGCAAACTTTTGCCAGGCACCTCAAAACGTAGCTATGAAACTGCTGGAGCTGCTTCTGTTCCCTTTCTCGTTTGAAGTACCTCTGCCATCCTCTCTGCTAGTGCTGCTCCTATAAGGCGTACGGCTAGGAAAGGATTTGGAGCATCGGATCAAGTTCCAGCACGAAGTTTGCAGTCAAACGATGAGGCAAATGTCACATCTGGGATGTGACATGAGAACTACACATGACTGAAGCAAAACATTCATTTCAGGTAGTTCCTCATGAATGTTACAACAGGCGATGAGAACCGAAACAAAAGATGTGGGAAGAAAAGGTGTCTGTTTCGGGGAGGAAGGTGAAAGTTTAAAAAGCTGAAAGCATCAGCAAGAGAAGGTTTCCTCGCTTAGGCTGGTAAAAATGGAAATATTCCAGAATACCCAGGTATTGGACTGGGCTGCAAAGATATCAAATAGCCCTGTCTCTGTTCAGCAGGATTAACTTTGGATTGCTCAGCTATTCCAATTTACAGAGTGAACAATTCTGCCAGGAGCCATCAATGCCCTAGAATAAGATGTAGGGTTGGTCTATATGTGCGTATGCGTGGGTGCGCGTTATTCTTTTTCAAGCTGCAGAGGAGGAATCTAACTTTTAGAGAGAAGTCGATCCGAGACAGTGTGCAGAAAGTGGAGAAGGTTCATAGAAGAGGTGGGAGAAGAATGACCAAAGGAATTCTGCATTTTTCTGACTTGGCGGAGCAATTAAACCAGTGGCTAGTTTTCAGACAAAGGATGAAATTTGTGAGCCTGCAGATACAGTATTTTGCAAGGAGGGGGCAATGCCTAGTGATTTGGTGTTTTAGTGGATGAAAGAGGGAAGTGAATCCGAGCAGAACATCTGCACAGTGCAGCAGGACCCAGAGAAAGCAAAGACTCCTCCATCCCTGTCCTCTGCACACAGCCAAGGGGACCCTGGCAGCTCCTCGCATCAGGAGATGGGCTTCACTTCGAGCTCATTCCAAGGGTGGTTGGGCTTTGCCAATAGCCTGGGACCAGGTGTGCTGGGACGCTTATCCCTTTTCCATGCCTCCTACCGCACACCGATCCCCTCAATCCAAAACAGATGTTTAAGCAAATAAACAGCTCTTCGGCTGGCTTAAAGGTTAATAAGGTTAATGCTGGGAAACAACGAAGCCTGAGAAAAATGGTTCCTATTGACTTGTTTCCTTGTAGGTATTTAACAGGCTGCCTTGTAGAGGCAGTGGGGGACAGGCCGGTGGCTGTTACTTAACAGATTACATCAGCCTAATGAATCGGTGGTCACAGCAGATATTGTTGGGGAACCTGAAGATAGATGCGATTGCAGCCGTGGGTTTCCCTTGCTTCTATTATAGTCCTCCTCTTTCTGCTCCTGCTGCACGTTACTAATTGTTCCATTAAGGTACAAGAACAGTCTCTGGAAATGAAGGAAGGGGCTGCAGATGTGGCAGGATAAAACATACTTTCCCTCGGCTCCTCGTGCGCAATAAAAACTACTCAAGGGGTTGGAGAAGGCTGTGGAGTAGATCACAAGTGCTGCGTGGGGGAGATCCCTCTCCTGTTGCTGTTGTTACCTGTGCAGGGGCTGAGGTGGAAGAGCAGAGGGCAGCGTGTGCAAGAAGAGCAGCAATGAGTCTGCAGAGCTGATTGAAAACCAGCTGGTTGAAAAGCCATGGGAAGATGCTGAAAAATGGAACTATGCAGAGGCTGAGCTTTCAGAGTGGTTGTGCTCGACTGAGGAAAAAAGACATTAAGTGTCAATGCCATTGGTATATGGTGCTATTTTGGGAAGTGCGGAGCGGCCGGATGACGCTGTTAGCACGAGATCCTTTACACTTGCTCCAGTTCTTACAAATCTGCCTGTGCGCGCTGGCACGAATAGGAAGGGGGCTCTGGGGGATGGTCTTCGCTTACCTAGGAGTGAAAAAGGAAGAGCCGAGGGCGGGTGCATCAGACAGCAGTAGAGCAATTTGTGAGCGTTTTTTTCTGGTTCACAGTTATACACAGGACTAAACAATATTTTTGCTTTGTTAGAGAAACAGGTAAAGTCCTGCAAGGTGCGTTCTTGGTCACAGGCCTTCACAAACAGGCAGTCTCCTGTCTCTTTCTCCTCTCACTTCTCTCTGGCTGTTTTGCTAGAAGGAACTTTCGTTCCTTCTCCCTTGGTGGCTTCCTGACTTCTACTCAATAAGATTAAATTAGAACTGGGATTCTTCTAAGAAAAGATTTGGAATCAATTGCAGTATTGATACTACTCCATAAAAGAGAGAATCAGCACGTGTTCGATAAGCATCTTTGGACTCAAATCCTGACCAATGCATTCAGCTGTCCAGTGCATTCCTGCTTGCAAAGGTGGAAGGATCTTGCATTTTCAATGAAATTCATACAAGGTGACCATTTCAGGATGTGAATCAGGATGCTGCAGGATGTTGAATCTTTGAATCTGTCTCATTAAAGAAAGTTATTCTTCTTTTCTTTTTCCTTTTTTTTTTTTTATGCCACAGTGTAATTGCAGTATTGGCTTTTTTTTGAGGATTACTTTAGGAAGTTGAGGAAGTTGTGAAGCAAATAGATTTTCATTCCAATCAGAAAAGGAAATTAAATTATTCATCCAGTCAAGGTGACTGAAGGAAAGTGAACAGTTGATGGATTTTAGCATGCTGCCATTTAGTCACAAAACCAACTTTTAGCCTTAGTCATTTTGGGGGGTAAACCATGAAAGATAAAAGTGCATATGGTTAATTTAATATTTAATGAGTTCTATGAGGAGTAAATATATTCTAGGCCTTAAAAGTTAAAGCAAAGCACTCATTTTTTTTTCTTTCCTAGGTTTTTAATTTTTTTTTAATAGGTCTCTGCCATTTTCAAAATATTTAAATGCTTTATATGAACGAAGCATATGTCCTGCTCAGGTTAGCTGTTGAGTCCACATATTATGCTTGCATATAGAGGGACTGAAGGATCTGAATCAAACTGGCCCAGATAGCGTTTAACTATTTAAAATTTCCACTGAGTGCTTTGTGAAACTTTCAAAGCTTCTATGACAGCTCCGTCAATTATTAGGAATTAGATGCCTTGGAAATTTTTCTTGATCCCTATCTGTATCTGTAGGTCTCTGAGAAGAATTAAAGGCCAAAAGGTCTGTGGAAGTCTACAGGAAGCTCTCATTAATCTCACTGTGCTGGATTTGGCTTCAAAGACCCAGAGGAGGAGCAGGGCGTGCATGTGTCTTTGAGCAAGGACATAATGTAGACTCTGTACATAGATTATCATATTCATCATCATCATTCATTATCAATATTCAGTGAAACAGAATATGGTTTGGGACCAGAAGATGGGTATGAAAACCTTCCTTTTCCATGTGAAATTTTGGGATTAACTGGTTTGAGGAGTTTTGAAGGTTAGGTGGTAGACATCAGTATGTGGAAGGAGGTGCATTTCCTTTGCAAAAGGTTTTCACTCTATCTTGAGCTTAAGGGAGGTAAACAGGGATCTTTCTGTTGGGATTTTATATCACATTCTGCCATTTCTTCACCTGTATATACACGAAAAGCTTGCTGGAAAAGAGGTAAACTTTACACCTCAACTTTGTACCTGGGCTCGCTTTGAGATCTCCTCCAGTGCATCAGTCCTGGGATCCCTTGGCATTCTCTGTTTCTTTACTGTCACTAATGTTAATGCAGGACAATTTACAGTGCCTTTCAGGATGGCAATTAAAGAAGCCAACAACCACACAGTCAATTAGTGGGGAAAAACAATCAATACAACATACAATGGGTCCTAACTAGCAGGCAGATGATTAAGACAGTGAAGATAAAGCAGTGACCAGTGACAAGTGCTAAATCTTTTCCCAAAGAGTAGCTGAGAAGAAAACCCTTGGGTTCTGGGAAAACCTAGATTCTTCCCTCAGCTGTAGTACTGATTCCAGCCCTGAATTTGGGCCTTCACAGTTGTTGCAGGTCTCACTTAGATTTTGTGGGTGCCTTGTGGTAAGCAGTTACATAGGGATGCAAGTGGTTATTCTAACCCATCTTCAAGGATATGCAGAACCCCTTTTGGAAGTGAACTTCAAACAACACAGAAGTGATTTTGCAGGGTGTGAAGGGCTTTTGGATTTTCTGTTTTGGTCCAGTAAACCAGTGTTAATGTGGGTTGTATCGCAGCATGCTTAAGGATCCTCCTTGCTCAGCGCTCTCCTGAGCTTGCAAACAGCAAGGGAGACCCTGGCAGTGGGTCACCAGGTTTGAGGGACAAATGTTGCATGTGGAGTCTGACAGTGCCAATGGGTACCTGATGAAACAGGAATCATACAGCAAGATGTGCAGGTATTGCCAACGTTAAAAAAAAAATAATATGCTCTGTATCTGTCAAAGGCATCTAAGACCCAGTGAGGGTAATGATACACCGAGGGCCAATCTTTTAACAGTAGTATCCATGTCTGTTTGGCTGATCTGCTACAGTCTTGAAGAGCAATATATAGGTTTAATGTGCAACAGCACTAGAGGTGTGTTTCGCTTCTCTTTGGTGCATTAGTAGTGTCATTTGCAAGTGTTCCCTTGCTACCCTGCCACACCACAGGAGTGAAAAGTGCAGAAGTTCATAAATAAGTTATAACCTGTGCCCTATTAATAGTCCCACTGATGATATGTTATGGCAACCATCTAGCTCTCTTCTCTGCCATTCCCCCTTCCCTGGCTTAACTCTGACTCTCCCTGTGAGCATTTGCACTGTAAAACACCCTCACTGGCATTGCTGCAGAAGTTGATTGCCCTTCTAGTCCATGTTGCAACCTGTGTATGAAGACTCCTCCTTTTCTTCCTTAAAGGAAAGTATCTCTAGTTATTGTCAGAGTAGCTGCTTTGGTTTGAGGTACTAAATGTTGGCTTTTCCAGCCCGGAACCACAATTTTTCATTCCTGACGCTACTGGAACAGGGCTGGTGCTGTGATTCTTCCCTCTCAGCCGGGATGGTAGTGATGTTTGTTAAGGCTAATGTTTAAAACTACTACGCTAATCAGAGAGGTGTCAGGCTGGTGGAATAAGACTGAGATAACCATACTCAACATGTCACACAGAATCATTAAGTTTCTGACTTAATGGGCAAGATAATGGGTTAGAATAATGCTATCAGGCTCTGCTGAGTGGCTTGGCCCATTATTAGAGGGGGTCTTCTCTTGTGTGATGGTTAATGTGACATGTACAAGCTGTTGCTTGCTCCTGACTTGAGCTCCTGAGCTGAGCAGATCTTTCTGTCTTTCAGACTGTCTCAAATGCCTCTCTCCTCCTGTTCGAGGAAAAATAGTTTCCTGTTCCTCCTTCCCTCAGCACAGGTGTGTTTTCCTCCTCCTTCCCTCCAATTGCACCACCTTTTCTTCCTTTCCAGCTGCAATTCATCCCTCCAGGTGGATTTAGAACAGGGCTTCATAAATGGGTGCACACTAGATCTTAATGGTGGTCTGTATCAAGAAAATTGCATTAAGCTACAGTATACATTTGGAGGATGCTGTTTATGCCATTCTCATTGATTCACGCAGTCAAACCCTTAGGTTCACAGGTACGTCCTTCCAAGTAGGCTTACATTTGAGCTGTCCATGTGTAAATCAGCAAAATAATCAAGTGTTTGTGACAGTGGTTTCAACCTTCAAGAACTTTGTGACATTTTCTAGGGAAAATATTTGTGAAAGGCACTCTCGAAAATGGAAAGTGATGTTTCCTGTACAGCATGTGTACAAATTCAATCTAGAAATTTTTACCAGTTCTAAAATGATCCTTTATTTTTTTTTAACAGTGTTACAGTGTCACCAGTGTTACATTCTGCTTATGGCATTCAGATGCCTCATCAGAACCATTACGAGTTGTGAAAGGAAGTGATCCCGGGAGAGTCATGATGAACTAACATGAAATGGGCAAAGAGGTCAAAAAGAATTCCCTTGAACACGTGATGGTGCAAACTACCAAAACCTTCTAAAAATAAGGTTCAAAATACACTGTATATGCAGCCCAGGACTTCCTAATTGCATGTATTATGAACATGGTCAAAATTGGACTTTGTTTCTTCCCTGTTAATATACAAAAGGATTAATGCTAATCTTACGGGAGAACAAGAGATTGTTCAGCACTGATACAGGTGGCATTAAGACTCCATCAAGACTTACAGAAAGGAAAGTGGAGAACTTATCCAGTATTTAGAAATATATGCCCCACAGATTTCCTGGCACCATGGAGAAAAGCTGTATAAGCTAGCCCAGATATTTGGAAGTCTGTGATAGGCCTTCAGCTGAAGGCAGTGCTGAGATATTACAGTGATAGTCATGTTAGAAAAGATGATAGATTAGATGCAGCCCCACTGGAGGGGGCATGTGTGCACAGACTACTGAGTGCTCTCTGCACGGAAATACAGCTTTGGAGCCATCACTTAGCAGCTCTGAAATGTCTGTACAATTTTTTATGCTGTAATTTTGTATTGTTCATAAATATTCATAGGTACCGCTGCTTTCCTTGATCTTATTTTAGTGAAGCAGCACAGTCTGTTGGTTAGAAAAGGGAACTTGGAGTCACTCGGAGCTCCAAACTTCCACCCAAATGCTGCTGGGTTCCTGGGCGGCTGTAAACCGGGCATTTAACCCCGTTGTGCACCAATTTTCTTATCTGAAGATTAGCCATCACATTAATAAGTGTCTTCCTTGCAGAGCAGTGGAAGGGATTAATTAATGTTTGCAGAATGACTCAAACCTCTCTGCTGAAAGGTGCTCCAGAAGTGCAAATGGATTATTGTTATTACTGTACTTCTCCATACTGAGTCATATCCAAGCAAAATGCTCTATTTCTGCTAACCATCCTGTGGTTGGATCAATACAGCCCATGAAACATCTCTACATTTGGGGACTGGTTTTCCCATTCCCTTCATTTTGGAGAGTTTCCACCTTGTTAAACCCAGCAGGGGTGAAGATCAGAGCATCAATTGGTTAAAGGAACAGGGGGAAGGGCAGGAAGAGTGGAAGTCCCATGCTTTTGAGGAAAATGAAGTCCCGGGGACATTATGTTAATGGCATTACTCGATTTCTGGAAGCAATGCTGATTAAATATTCATTGACTTTGATTATACTGAAATTAGGACTAAAGCGTGAACTCAAATTGAGTGGAATAATGGCAGTGTAAATAATGCATACTTTCTAAATTGAAAACACCAGCTTGTGCTCTGCTCCCCCTCTCCCCGCCCCCTCAGTTTGTCATTGTGCCATTTGTTTAGGAGATGATTATACTGATGTGTGCGTATCTAGCTATCGTTCTTACCAGCTGGGGAAAAAATGTGAAATTAAAGGTTTTCTACATTGTTTGCTTTTCCTTACTATTGGAAAACAGAAGTAAATACAGCACAACAAAGACTAAGCTACTTTCGTGAGAAGGGGTTAGAAGCATCAGTCCTCTGCAACTTTCCTAGAGGATGAGACATATTCTTGGTGACTGGGTCTTCAGAGAGGGACCAGCACCCAAATGACCTGCAAAACCATAATTCACACACGCTAAAGAGGTTGGACCCCAATGTTCCAGTCCACCAGTGCTGGTGGCCTCTCTACCCAACTCTGAGTCCCGTTGAGGTCAGATGGACTGACACTGCCCTGGCCATTGATCTGACCCTGCAGCTGCCTGCGTGCAGATGAGCTTGAGGCCTTACTGTCTTGTTATAGACTTTTGTTACTTATATTTTCATTTCTAAAAATGCATCTTTTTTACCTTTTAGGAAAGCGATGCGTTAATGGTATTTTTTTAAAATCTCTTTAAAATCAGAAGTATATTATTTTTAATACAATACCTAATGCAGAAAATGCATAGAGGCTCCCAATGGCAGAGTTACCAATCAGACGTTATGCACTGGGAGCTGTGTGGGTTCGTTGGGCCCAGAGCACCATACACCAGAAACCAAACCAGTGTTTTTTCAAAGTTCACATGCTGATTGCAGAGAAAAAGCCCATTACGGAGCAAATCGTTTAAGGCAGAGCCTTCCCTCAAGCCCCAGGGAACGGGCTTTCTGTGACAGCGTGATGGAAGGGTTTCTTATTCATACTTGACTTTTCCCTCCACAGCAGGCCTCATTGCTACCTGAGATTTACTCTATTATGAAGTTCTCGCTAGAAAAGAGGGGGAAGGGGAAATACTCGCTGGATCTGCCTTCACAGGGGAAAAATGTGTGCTCGTGCCCCTTGCTGCTCCGGGAGTGCGTTCTGGAGTGAGGAAGGAGTCTGCTCCGGGTATTGCATGAGGAAGAGGAGGCTGCAGTGCAGAGGCACTTACACCCCTCCGAGCACGTTTCTACTTTCCTTTCTATCTTGGTGTGTAGAAACAGGCTCCTCTTCCCAAACGCTCCATGCTGCGAAGCCACCAACAGTGTTATTTGCAGTTCCCAGCTACATTGCTCCTTTTCCAGACCCAGCTTCCCGGGTTTTGGAGGAGCACAGATCCATTCGCAGCTCGCTGTCTCTGTAGACCCTGGTGCATGGCAGGGCTCTTTGCAGCTGCAATCTCTCTCCACTGGCTGCTCAGGTGCAAGGTTAAACCATGGCCTTCACGGGGACTTGATTTTTTCTTGTTTTCTCTGCCCTCTCCCTCATTTCGCATAGCTCCACATGAGGTGGGTGGTATCAGTGGATCTAATTCTGTTTTCTAATGACCTAAAATTCCCAGTCATAGAAGGAGGCTTCAGAGCATTTTGCACTAGAGATTCTTCTCTTCTCTAAAGTATCTTTCATTAAAACTGTTATGCACAAAACAAAGTCGCCACCTGATTAAAACTTTATAGGATTAATTTCTTTCCAGGCTGAATGAATTTAACGACATAAAGCATAAAAGTTTATCTTTTTTTCATTGTTAGGAATTTTCTGTTATTTTCACCACTGCAGTGAAAGAGGATATCAGAAGAATTTTTATAAACATCAGGATTTCTAGGAAGCGAGCAAACAGATTTTTGGTATGCATAATGATAAATAAATGCAGAGGAACTGGCACAGATGCAAAACAGAGATTCACATTTCAATGGCTGAATAGCTGCACACTGACAAGAGCTTTCTGATTTCTATACATTGGTTGAAATTTTATCCACAGCCTTAAAAGCAACTTAAACTTGTTTGGATTTTTTTTTTAAATCAAGTATTCAAAATGAGTTCATCTCACCTGAATAGCAGGCCAGGCTTGATGTTGCCATATTAGCAATCAGTATGTGACTTGCTGGGCTTGCTGTTGCCCGTCTATTAATGAATACTGGGCAAATCTCCAAGAACTACTTAAACTTAGGGAAAATGGCAAATTTTAAATAAAAGGGTGAGGTTTTTTCAATAAAAGGGGAGAGAGTGTATGCTTCCTGCAGCCTACATGCAGAACTCACGGCTCTGTTTTGAAATGGGTTGGGTTTTTGACAATGTCTCTCTGAAAACTTCCCCATTCCCGTGTTTTATACCGCTTCCAGCTAAGGCCACAGGGGACACGTCACATGGAGAATAGGTGAGCAGTCAGTGCAGAGCTGCCTGCGTTTTATGATGATTCCCAGCTGTTGTGCACTCCTGTGTGGCATTTGGTTAGACTCCCGGATAAACACAGCTTGCTTTGATTGACGTGTTGACATTAGAGTTTCCTTCGGTGCTGGAGCTTGCCACCAAACTAGGCAGTTCGAACATTATCCATAATGTCTTGGATCCAGTCTGTGCTCTGCAACAATGTCCCGGTAGCCCTGATGCAAAGTGCTGGCGTGTGGGGTTGGAAGCACTTGGACACTTGTTTTCAACGGGTTCAGAGTCTGTTTCTTTCCTTTTCTTTTTAAAAATCTCTTTGCAGCCTGGCACGGCACACACGTACTTAATAATCTCAGCTTGTCTCTGTGTAAATAATTAATCAGAAAGGGAAAATAATATAAATCCTAGCTATCATATTGCTATTAAAATTGCAGAAGCATTAGTGCATCCAATAAGTATTGTTTTTGTAATTAGATAACCTTCCCGGGCTGTATCAGCACTTGGAATAAAGAGCGTGTGACCATCTGCAAGGATACCCCATGGTGGGCAGGAAGGAGCTTTCTTCTGTCCGAGAGGTGGGTTTCCTTGCAGAGGAAGGAAAGAGGAGGCAGTTTGTGCCCCTCCTGCACCCTCCTGGGGAGTCCTTGGCTTGAGTCCTCTCTCTCAAGAGAGGTGCTCCTCCTCGAAGCTGAGGTGCTGGTTGACCGAAGCCAACTCAAGGTCGGAGTCAAGGCACAAGCAGGTACAAGTCAACCCAAGCATCTCCAAGCTCCTGCCGGGTGGCCGCATCCTCTGCTCTGCCCCATCTGGGGCCATTGCAGGTGGGCAGGTATCCAGAGCTGGTTAGGTCTCCACATCCAAGGACTCCCCGTTGGGTTTTCCATTGCTGTGCAGGACTTGCCGGTGTGGATTTCCATTGCTGTGCGTGTGGGTGGCTGCCTTCAGCTCAAGGGAGGTGTCATCTCAGCTGGTTTTGGGCCAGGAGTAATAATTTCCATTGAGCGGCAGAGAAAAATGGTGGGACTGGGCACGACTAAGCCCTTTTCCTGCCTTCCTGGCTTTTCCTGTTGACAACAGAGCCTTCGTTCTCCATTGACAGAGCTTCATAAGGTGGTACATGAGATCATGAGATTCCTGCCTGTGATTTAACTCCCCCTCTGTCAGGGAAGATGGACAAAGGCTCATTACTCCCCTGGCTGTGTCATCTGCATCACTTCCTACAGATTGCCTCATGCTTATTAGCAGCGTCTTAACATCGACAGGACATAAAGTCATAACTGTGATTTATTCCTTGCATAAATGATACATCCCTTTTGCTGAAACACTGATAAAAATCACATCAAGACAGTGCTGAATTTCTGTAAGAGTGGCATTCTAAGTAATACCAAGTAATTCAGTTTTTCACTTGCAATCTGAAGTGTTAGTGCTGATGGCAAACAACCAGCCTTGGATGCAATACTGTAAAATAATTATGCAGATAATTCATCCTGTGGAAGCAGATGTGTGAGAGCTTTACAATGTGTTCGCTAGGTAACTCAAGCTCTTTCCACAGTCATGTAAGTGAACTCTATCTGGCTATTTCCTGTGGAGACCTGGCTTTAAATTCTGTCTTACTCTAGATTACAAATGGAAAGGAAACTAATTCCCATCACCATTCTCATTACCCTGTATTTTTTTCTCCATATGGTAGAGCTAACATATAGTTAGTGGAAAACACAGAGTTTCTATCGCAGAAGTCCAGGACTGTTTTGGAATGGATGGTGATTTACAGGACTGAGACATATGGACAGATGCCTTAGGAGCAGCTTATTTAGCCTTCATTAGCTTTATGCATGTTAGTAGTCACTTTGCTAAGACTTAGCTCTCATAAGTGTGATTTTTTCAGGGGAACTTAAACAGATTAGGTATCAATCCCATTAGATTTTAATGGGAACTGGACACTTTGCTTTATTAAGTTCCTTTGGAAATCTATCACTTAAAGATCAATCAGTTGAATAATTGAAATTGGACTCTTAGTTACAAACAATTAGTAGAGGTTTGGGGCTTTTTTCCAAATGCCTAAATCATTCTTGAATGATTTGACATTTAAAGTTTGAAATTGGCTTGGAAAATTGAACCCACAGTCACAAGCATCAGTAGATAAATCTGGTCAAGTGGAGTTTTGTCCAGATGGGAAACTCCTGCGAGAGAAACCTGGTGTGTAAAATAAAACAGCGACTCTTGCAATGACCCTAGCCTGGTATGGCCATATAGTTTTCAGAACCTGGCTCCCACTGGTGGATGGGATGGTCCATGTCTCTCTCTGCAAGTGTGTAAAGATCCTGAGACTCCTGTTCTGCAGGGCTGCAGGGTAGTTCTCTTTTGGATCAATGTTTGGCCCTTTTGAAGGTTTCTAATTCGGCCAGATTTTACTTTTTTTTTTCTATCTCTGACCTTTCCTTAGCAAACACTCATGTTTTGTGTCCCTTTTTGCTATTACAAAGACTGAAGTACCTGTTCTCCTGTCTGCAATAGAGCAAGAGGGAAAAGATTCACTCCATAGGAACACCTACATTTTGTCTTTGTCTTTGAAGCATCTGATAGATAAAGCTGATCAGCCATCCCTAAACCAGCTAAAGCTTTTCTATGGGAAAAGGGTGCAAAGTCAACAATAAATTACCTGCAGCTGCTGCTGAGCTCCGTTTCTGGGCAGGCCGTGTCGCAGGGATGCTCCTTATCAAGGTCCCTGTGGACAATCCACGCTGCTCTGCTAGCTCCTTGTTAGCGCTCTGCACTGCAAGCTCAGGGCTTTGCCAGGTTGGTTAATGCTGTTTTTCTACAGGGGTGATGCATGGAGTCGGTTATCCCACCGGAGTGCAAGTTTTTCCCTTGTAAACCCCTTCTGCTGTGCCACGTTAGCCTCAGCTGCGAGTGCATTATATAGGAATAAGAGCTGTAGATGGACTATTACAAGAATTTAATCCCCTGTTCACATTAGCTCCTGAGCCGATTTTCAGTATGGAAATCAATACGCACGTATTTTTTGATTTGCTGTTAGTAAATGCTTCCCATATATTGAAACACAAAATAAAATGAGCGGTACTATTTACTGAAGGTAATATGATTGAATTACTCCTGCTGCAAGAAGGAATGAACTTGCAATTTATTAAAGATAAAATAGTCTGCCATTTGTTAATTTTAAATTTCTACTATCTTTAATTGTATTGCATCTTTCCTCATTACTGTTTTCAGATCCTTGTTTCCACACCTGAAAATTTTCATTTTTTCATTTGTTTATGTCTTGACCTAGTGCCATTGATTTCTACTTCCTGAGGACCTGGTTCTATACCTTTTCTGTATTTTTCCTCCCCTAAATCCAAGATTGAGTACTTTTCAGCTGCTCATAAAAGCAGATTCTAAAACCCACATTTACTTTTTATTTTTTATTTATAGTTAATACCTTACAAGGGTAAAGGAAACCCTGAGCAAAACATAAGCTGTGAATAAATTGTTAGTGGCCACACCTGTGGCTCATTGGTAACATGTGTTGTTGATTTGAGTTTGCTCTAGTAACTTATTGAGTAACTTAAGTAGAGATTACAGGGCTGAAGCAAAAGAAAAGGGTGATTGAGAAATAGAGGTAAGCAATATATTGATATTTTATTATTTTTTTTTCCAGAGGGCATTTTGAATTCTTGTTGGTTAAGACTTCTACTATGGCTCTTGTTCTGTAATTGGAGGTGTTTCCACAATCCCTTCCCTGCAAGGGATTTTCCTGGCTTTGGGAGTAGTCCTGTGTGGGCTCTGTGGCTCCTACAAGACCTTCTGTTTGCAGGATGGGTGTTTCAGCAGCACCTTGCTGCTGCAAGTATGTGGGAGTGTGGTCTGTAAAAGCTGATAAGTGGAAGGGCAGCTTAAGACATTTCTTTAAATAATATTTGGGTGTGATTCCTCAAGTAGCCTTTTCCACCCCACAAATTGCTTAGTAGCAAGGATTATCTTCTAGCATATGTGGAGAAAGGATGCCTTGGCTATAAATACCCTATTTCTCTCTGTGTAAGTTCTAGTTCTTCATGTAGCTAAGGACACCCAAGTAGGGTGGTACTGGCTTGAAGTTGCCCTGGTGTCCTAATCCATAGGATGTGGCTGAGGCTTTTCTTTGCCAGACCTGCTAGCTAAATTGATGAGGGGGAAAAGCCATTTTGGATGATGCTCCTAGAGACAAGTTCAAGACAGACAGCAGGTCTGGCCTTAAGGTCAGTTGCTCCCATGCAACAATGAGAAACACAAATTTTTGGTGCATGGGAGCCTGAATAAAAACAATATATGTGTGTTTATACCTTTGGTGGGGAGAGGTCTAAGAGTGCATGTACCTGCTCAATGCCAGGGTAAAGAACTGATACATAAGTAGTAATGTTTGATCAGGAGTGTACTTATTTATTTATTTTTTCTGTCCATGTGAACAAATCACTATTTTCCTAGCCCAAATCCCTGGTGAGTCTATTATACTTGAACCTCTCCCCCATACACCTCTCTCCACTGTACAGTGCAACTAGTTTCCCACTGTGGTACAGAGAATTACTTTCTTGTTTTAAATCTCAGTTTGAAAATGTCAAAGTTCAGATTTTGGAGAGAAAGAAGTCTGGGTGCTAAAAGCAAGAATGTTCTTTTTAATTAGAGTTATGCCCTCAAGCAGTGAGAACCATTATGTTTTTATTCTTCCTCTGTACTTGTTCCAAAACCTTTTACATGATCACACTAAAAGGTGAGTGCAAATGAGTAAGCGGCTAAAGGAGTAAAACAGATTCATTAAAAAAAAAAGTTCAAAATTGCCTATTTTATATTTATGAAATAACTGGTGCTTAAACTCTATTCTTTCTAGAGACAAGATATTTGAAAAAGCCTCTGTCCTTAGCAGATCATGGTGCTCTGGCTTGTGCGTATAAGACTGGGAACTATAAAAAGGTGTTGAATAAACAGCAGTTTCGGTAATGTGATGCTCGGGGAGGCTGAAGGGGGATGCTGAGCTGCAGCTTGTGCACCCACCAGCCTGCCTGGAGCAGCTGCTGCTCCTCACCGGAGCCAGTAGCCCAGCTGGACCAGGCTTTGAGTCCCACAAACACCAAGTTCCTTAACGGACCTTATAGGACATATGAGTTGGACCCTCTCTGTATCCATGCTGGCTGCTTGCAGTGTGGGAATGGCTTTAGTTTTGTAACGTCTGGGATGTGCTTGTTCCTGGATCGCTTGCTGAAGCACCGTATTCCTATGGGGCTTCCTTCCTTTCCCCTCTGCCGATCCCAGCTTCCGTGTTTGCATAAAACCTTCTCAACATGCTCCTGTAGCACCAAGAATTCATTTGCTAATTATCTTGGCTTACTGATGAGTGGGCTGAGTGTCTTAATGATCGTAATGAATTTGGGGAATGAAAGCGATAGGTTTCTAGCATAATTTAAGCTACTGGCATAAGAAATGGAGACCTTCTCTGGGGGGAGGAGGGAGAAGACAACCTGTTGTCATTGTTCCTGGTGTGGAGCTGGAGGCACCAGGATGATGTCCACCAGGTGCCTTGTGTGCACCCACATGCTGGAGCTCAACTCGCGCTTTGTGGTTGTGCAGCCCTTTCCCCAGATTCCTGCTCTCTGCCTGAGCCCTGAGGTCCCAGAGAAGTGACGCCCCGAGGAAATGAAGAACAAATGGAGCTTTCCCCTATATTAATCAAATCCAGCTATTCGCATAGCTGCCACGTGAGCTGTATGCCCCAGGAGTGCCTCTATGTATGCACAAGATAGAATACTGTGACATAGGCGCTTGCAGATATGACCCTGAATGAATTATATTTATGTATTACATGGAAAAACACACCAGCCTGTGTGAAACTTTGACAGGCAGGAGATTTTGAGATAATGTTTGGGACGAGGGGGAAATGGTGGAGAATCTCACCTTCTCTGGCTTATGCTTTTCCTGATAAATATTCTTGCTGTGCCTGTTATAAAGGAGAATGTTATTTGATGTGAGATACTGAGATACCAAAATGGGACAGTGTTATTGTGGAGAGGAGGGCACTTCATTTGCCCCGTTCCATCTTTGCCACAAGGTTATTTCCTGTGCAGGAGAGAGAGGGGAAAGGCCTTCTGCTTTCAGATGCATCTGGGGCTCTGTTTATTAAAGCTTTTGTTTTAATATAGGGCGGTAGATGGTTCATCTCTGGCTGTTTGTGGGGCTTTGTGTAACCTTCACATCAGGAGTGGCTTCCTGTTAAATTATTCTGCAAATTCTGTATCCAAAATAGAGGAGGACTTGCAGATGGGCCTCCAGGGAATGGAGGGTGCTTTTACACCGGCTTTTTGGTTTTCCCCTCAGCCTGTGGGATGCATCCAGCCCTTAAAGCGTTTCTGGATCCTGGAGGTTACACTTAGCCTCTCCTGGATTTCCCTGTGGTTATTACAGCAAACGGTTGAAACCCCTCCTGTG
This sequence comes from Crypturellus tataupa, assembly GCA_034781795.1. Classification (NCBI taxonomy): domain Eukaryota; kingdom Metazoa; phylum Chordata; class Aves; order Tinamiformes; family Tinamidae; genus Crypturellus; species Crypturellus tataupa. The sequence continues at coordinate 4,097,538 of JAWLRI010000763.1, forward strand.
GGTTGTGGTAGCTGCTATTCCTGTGTGCATAAACTAACATCCTTTCATTAAAGCAATGACCAGAAGAGTTACGGTGTGGTTAGAGCTGTGTTTTGGACCTGTGGTTTGAACGACAGATGTGCCTCGCATCCAGAAGCTGTGTGTATCTGCAATCAAATTTTACTTTGTACTGGGAACTCAAGAGGATGAAAGGGACCACAAGGAGAGTGATTTAATGGAGGCCTGAAAGTCTAACAGAAGAAAACAGACTTCAGCATTTTTCCCTCCCTCTTGCTGGTTCATTAAATCTAGTTTATTTACTTTAAGGTTTTAGTATTTATTCCCACCACAAGGCATGGAGTGAAGGAGGGCAGAGCACAGAAAAGAAACATTTTGATAGCAGTTGCTGTCTGTCTAGATGCCAGCGTTCCTCTGGGAAAATCTGAACTGGCGTGCTCGTTTCAGTCTTGAATAATAATAATGAGGTGCAAGGTGGACAGATGGGTGATGGATGATTTCTGCAAGGTTTGAAGAGAAGAACTTCCTGGGTTTTGTGTGCTTTTTTTATTTTTTGTTTCCTTCCATAAGTTGGATTCAAACAAAAAGATTCTCAGCTGGAGAAAATCCACATCCTTTCATGCAAATAGTCTCTTCTCAACCAGCTTGCAGAAAACAGTTGGGTTATTTACAGTAATTGCAACTCTAGGCACTGCTGTCCTGCACGAGTGGGCCTGGTTTGTCTTATCCCACAGGCGGTACAACGTGGAGCAGCGGGTGCTCACGCGCGGGGCGCTCCCCTAGTGACACTGTTTTCATTTTCCATGTCTGTTTTGTTTCATAATGAACCATTTGTGCTTGGAAGTATTTCTTGAGCTGTGTGTGGCTGTGCGGTAATAAGTGGAAATGTTCATCTGTGCTGTTTCGACAGGGACTGCTTCTTGTGTGGGTGTTTATCGCTGGTTCCTCTTTTCTAGCATGTTGGCAGCTCTATTGGTAGCATAGATGTTGGGATTTCATGGGCTGGGTTCCTTCACCAAACCTAAAGTGATTAGAGATGATTCCTGGGAAGGGCTGGATCTTGAACACAGGACTTCCCCATACTGTTCCTGTGCTGGTCTGGGTGGGTTTTCCTGCAGTTTCCTACAGAAACCAGAGTGTTTTGTCTGCTCTGTGCTGGTGCAAGGTGGGCAGTGATGTGTCAGGGGCAGCAGAGCCCTGGAGAGTGGATGCTGCCACATGTACTGTCTGTTTGGGTTACTTTGCCCTGTATGTTAAAACTGTCCTGGCCTTATTTTCCACGGGACAGAGGTGTTTGAGTGCTCACTGCTGTGCTGCAGAGTTGCATGAACAGGTTAAATTGATGAAATCTGATGGCCTAAATGGAGACTTTGATCATGAAGTTTGAGCTGCTAATGTTGCCACTAACTTCCCTTTCCCATTTGCTACTGAACTCGGTCCTCTTCCCCAGTTGATAAGTTTGGTTTCCACTGGAATAGTTGACTCGCTTCTAAATAGTGTTCTCCAAAGCCTCAGCTCTGGTGTTTGGGCTCAGCTGCAGCCTGGGGCCCTGGTGTTTCCCTCCGCCTGCTTGCAAGAGATCTCAGCCTCATGTGGGGAAGGTGGCAAGAGTGGGAGCTTCCCATCTGTCGAGAAGCAAAAAATGTGCTCGCTGTGTTGAGTTCCTCTCTTAAGAACTTTCCCTTGCCAATGTGTTTGTGTGGCCCTACCACAGAGGCTGTACTTGAAGCGTTGAGACACCTAATTGTAATCTGGGAGCTTCATCAAGATCCTTCCACCCACCCCTGGAGCATGCGTTGACCTCATGGTGAGAGACCCAGGCTTGTCCCATCCCATGGTGATGATCCCTGCCACTTCCAACCTGCCGGAGCTCAAAAATTCCTGTGCTCCAGGTGATTCTTCTGAACTGCTGTGTTTTATGTAAACTACATAAGAAAACTTCTAATCTTTCAATTAAAAAGCCATTTCCAGGAGAGGCTGTCTCATCTGCCCTGCTTTGATAAGGAGGGAAAGCAGTACAACTCGCTGTCAAGTCAGAGCTGCTTCTCATGCGCACAGGTCTGCTGTGCCAAAAGCAGACAGAAGTGTGGAAAGAAAACCTCCCATCAGTTTCATCTCTTTATTGGAGAATATTTTGTCTGACAGCGAGCTTTTTGAAGATAGGCATTTCCAACCTGTGGAACTCACCTAGGACTGGCAACATCCCACTGCTGTTGCCTGAGGTCTTTCCTGCGCTCGCGCACGGAGCCTTACGGGCTTCAATTCCCTCCCTGCTCTTGCTTATTGAAATACGAAAAACAAAATAAAAAACAGACCTTAAGCAAACAGGTATGGCTGCTAATCCCAAACACATCATTGTTTAGGCATCAAAGCTTAATCATCCACTATTTATCCCACTGCTGGGAGAACATGATGTTTAAGTTGATGGTAACAGAAGAATTTTCCTGCAAGTGTTTCTGCACTTGTAAACACTCAGGGTAAAGAGAAGTAACTGCCTTAGGTTAAAATAAAAACCTTGACTTGGACTCCTGGGTTACTCATCAGGGATTCCTATTACTTAAGCAGTGTTTCTAATCAGCTGAAATAACAAGTGCTGTGTCAGAGGATTATTTTGGGAAATGAGTATTACATTTGATTATAACACTTATTTCACACTTATTAAATCCCAGCCAAACAAGGTGTCCAAGAATGCCTTCTATTCTGAAGTGTTTCACTATAGGCAGTGTTCGTGCTTTCTAAGCTTTCGCTTGGGTGGGTGGTTATGCTTTAAGGAAGGGTTTTCTGCCTGAAGTGAAGGTATTGGTATGCCTTGATGAAGGTGTGCAGACATTAAAGCAGCTTTTCTTCACTTCCTACATGTGTTTCTGTACGTATGTTTAATGGGAACTGCTTCAGCTGTGAAGAGATCCAATCCTGTGTGCCAGGTGAACCCTTTAATTGGCTTTTGCTTGGTAAATGGCAGCATCCAGCCGAATGTTTGCCCTGTGCAGGAGGAGGTTTGCTGGGTGTTCTGAGAGGTGTAAGCTCAGTCTGAGTACAAAGTTATTCAGAATGAACATCAAATGACTGTGGTAATGCTACTGGCAATTGCAGTTGTGTGGAGCTTAGCCAGTGGAGGTAGGTGCTGGTGGATGTGGTCAGGTTAGTGTCTGTCAGCTGAACCTCAACCCAGATGAGGTTAACGTGAATCCATACCTCAGGACAGAGTGAAGGAGAGTTAAAAGATGTTGATCTACCTATTCCATGTGGCTCTTCCTAGCTCCTTTATAGTCCTAACTGGTTTTTGCTAACTGGTGAGATCCTGTCTGTAAGGTTTTACTTGATGGAGGGGAATCAGCTCCTCAAAGGTTATGGGCTAAAGGAAGGGGATAACCTACGATGAGGTGGTCTCCTCCTGTGCCAGGGCTGAACTAAACTCTAGTCATTAATCTATTATGCCAATTAAGTGCTTGGAGAAGGTGAAGTGTTATGTAAGTGCCAGGTGTAGTGGGAAGCCGGGGTCACTGAAATGCTGAAGGTGCCAGCTGATGGATGGGAGATTAAATAGAGGGCTTGAGTGCAACTGCTCATTAAGGATTCTGTAACCATTTTCATGAGAGCAGACTTTCCTGGGAATTGAAGGTGAACTCTTGATGAGGATTTGGAGGGGAGGCAGGCAGGTGTATGTGGGCTTTTTGGGGGGGAAGGTGGGGGTCTTTCTCACCTCAGTGTAAGTGAGGTGCAGTGCAAACAACTTCTGTGTTTTCCTGATAATCCATGAGCTATCAAAAACACTAACTTGCGGGCAATAGATAGTAAAACAATGACAATGGATTCAGTGAACAGTAAGTTCCTGTCATCTGGCTGTGGTGCTCTGCTCCAGGGTGGAGGGCTGAGCCAGGTTCTGAATGGTACCATGGTCTGCCCCTGTGGTGCGAAATCAGCTATTTAGGCCCATGCTCCTCAGTTCTGGATGCTGGGTTTGATTCCAAGTACTTGTAGTGACCTTGGCTGGGCTGGTTGTGGGTCTGCAGGTGTTCAGAGCGGGGTTTGATGCTCTGCTCAGCACACAGCAGCTCAGCTTTGGAGAGCTGAGCCCATCCTCATCATCAGGCAGGAGATGGTTTGACACAAGTTCCCATCCTCTTGGCTAGTCCTCAAGAGCACCAGGCAGGGAGCCCCAGGTTGGGGTGTCCAAAGCTGATGTTTGTGTGGGGCAGGAGGGGGATGAGAATGTGCTGCTGCTGCAGCTTGGTGTGGCTGAGCCCACAATGATGAGTGCAATCACTGCAATGCCTCTTAGTAAGACACCTTGCAGCCTCCTAGCCCAGCCTTGAGGACAGGGACTGCCTTCCCCATGGGGCCACTTGGCACCAAGGGGACATGCCCCATCATGGGCCAGGAGGAGCCTGTCTCGCTCCTTCCCGGGGGCCCATTCCCGAGGCATTATCGCCTTCCCGGTTTGGCATTTGGGAAGGCAGGCGGCGGTGCCTGTCATCCTCGGCGCGCTGTCTGCGTGCCAGCTCGTGTCCCGAGGAGCTGCAAAGTGGCACCCGCGTGCGCTGTCTCGCAGCAGGCGTGTTTTGCATTTACTGACACATGGGGAGTGACTGACTAATACTAACATGAAAACAATTCTGACAGAACAAGGGCTTGATGCAGAGGGGAGAAAAAAAATATCCAGGAAAACAGAGCGTGTTCAGCATATGCTATTGCTTTCACCAGTGCAATAAATATTTATTGTATTTCTTATAATTGTGGTTTCTCCAGTGTAAACCTAAGTAAAAGAGAGTGTAAGAAGTTAGGCAGATGTGGTTTTTTTTTTTGTTTTGTTTTTTTTTTTTTTTTTGTTAAATGTTAGTAATAAAACAAGAATCCCCCATCCAAGCAAACCAGCAGAGGTTTCTCACTGTATAAATGAGAGAATATTCTAAAAGATATTTCTCTCAGCCTTGCAGATGAGGAAAGAACAACACTAAAAAAAGTGGAGGAAATGCAGCCCACACAGCCATCTCTCCCCATTGATTTGGGGGTTTGGGAGTAGGAAGAGCTTTCACACAGCAAATCTTGATATTATATATCTCTCATCATCAGAGGTTTTAAACACGTAAAAATCTATGGTTAGGAAAGGGCAATAACTGAGGCTACAGTAACAGAGTCTGAATCTGTTAAAGACAAGATGATAGAAAAGATAAGTTACACTGGGGGGGAAAAACATCTAAAAATCCCCAGGTCTCTTGGTGGTGGGGTGTTCTGCTTTTCCCCTAGTCATCTCTTGGATTTCTGTAGCCTGTTGGACCTCATTTCACTGCCACCTGCTCCCACCCAAAGCACTTCATTTGCTTTGGTTGAGCTGTTAAAATCTTGCACCTTGGGTTTAACTGGAGTCTTCAGGCTGTTTAGAATTTGTCATTTTTAATGCTGCTATTTGGCAGAAGCATCCATGTTCTGTGACATTTTCTTTTAATTTAGAACCACTTTGGAACATCTGTAAATGGTCATGAGATAGGAATTTTAATTGTTTTAATTATATTTCTATCTTTCCCAACCCCCACCCTCCAATGGACCTTTTTACAGTGCATCAGAGGGAATTTTCTTCCCCCCAATACATCTTTCAGGCATTGACATCTGGAGACATTCATCAAAGGGTAACTTCTACTGGAAACCAAAAATCCATTAATGAAGCTGGAACTATTTGCATAGTAGAAATTATACTTAATAACCTTTAAGGGGAAAGCTCGTGTGATTGATGTGGAATACAATTACAGTTAATGGTCAGGGTGCAAGGGTGTTAAGCCTGGTGTATGTGCGTGATTTTTAAGAATTCCCTTTAAATAGTGGACATGCAATGGCCAGGCCTCCTCCACAGGGCCTGGCCTCTCCAGATGACCCTGCTGAGTGTCACAACCTGGGGTGTGTGTTGTATCTGCTGTCAATGAGCCTTGTAGAAATGCAATAGCATCCCCTAGGTTTTGGTGAAAAAATATAGACGGTTTCATGTCAGAAAAGCGCTAGAAATAAAGTTGGCTTTAGAGCAGAGTCTAGTGTGCGGCTGCTTTGACATCCCTGCTACTGGCACAGGGAGACTCCAGGAGGAGCAAGGTTGTCTCCAGGGGCCATGGAGGTGACGGGTTCTGCTTGGAGAGCTCAGGGGTGTCCCGAGTAGCTCAGCCCCATGGGGACAGGTTAATGGAGCTGCCGAGTAGGTTGCTACAGAGAGGACATGTGCAAAGCTGCCCCTGATGCTGATTGTGCCCCTTGCAGGGGAGCTGGATGCCATAAGTCAGTTAGCTGTTAAAATAAATGACTTTGCATTAGTGCAGGAGAGATCACTAAGAAGTGGACCCTGTGTGTTCTTGTTCTGACCCCATAATCTGATGTGCAGTTGGGCTCATTCTCCGACAGCTGCTTTCCTGCCTTGGTCCCAGCAGGAGCCATGTGAGGATGGGAAGCTAAACTATTCTAGCTCGCAGCTGGGGAAGTATAGGACCAACATGTAACCGAGTGGCAAGAGGATAACTTGGAAAGTCTCTAATTCAGTTGTATCCATGTGCCTGTGACATCCAGTGAGCAGGTAGCACTGGATTTATACTGCAATTTGATTACTTGGGCTGAGGTAGGTGGTATTTCTGCAATCTGGAGCTTTTTGCATCCTGAGCTTGGTACTAGCTCTGTGATATGAGCATCCAAGAAGGATTGGGACCACAGAGATCTTCCACGTAGCCCTCAAGTGCTATCGTAGGACAGGTAATTACTTTCTAAAGTAATTATATTGCCACAGAGCTGCCTCCTTCTCATCCTATTTCATTTCTCCTCATATGAGTTTTTTGTTCTTAGGCATTGCCTGTTGTGTTTTCATTCTCCAGCACTTGAGTTCTGGCCTCAGGCAAAACAAAAAGAATAAGAATATTCTAATTCAGTGTAAAAGCATAGTAATGTCTCCTGTGCTCTAGGAAGGGCTGAGCTCTGGGGAAGGAAGAGGGTTTATTTCAGAATCAAAATGTATTAGGAACAGTGAGAAGAAAGGTCAGGCTCCTCTATGCAGGTTTGCTTCTTATGTGATAAAGCTGGAGATTCAATCCTCTGTTCTGGGTGGTGAAAACTGAATTCTTCTCGCTTTAAGTCTGGAAAGTAGAATTAGCTGTGAAAAGCAACACACTCCCTGAGCTGGTCTGAATGATCTGGGATGGAGAGGGCCTTCAGCACAAGGTGCTTCTGCATCTTGACACCCCTCGTGACGGGTCCATGGGGTGCCCAGGGCGAGCTAGAGCCCTGCAAGGAAGGGCAGGGGGGCTGCCTTGTTTCTGCCCGCAGTCCCAGCCTTGCGCCAAAGGTGGGAGGACACAAAGTTCTGTATTCCTCCAAGGATTGCTGGATTAAGGGGTTTGTTTTTCTGTTTTTAAAGGATCAAAGTTTCTAAGCTGATTTTGGTTCTGATGTCTAACTGATAGTAGTAGTGACAGCAGAGGAAATCAAAGGAGGGAATTATTGTCTGTGCATCTCGGTTAGTCATTCTTGCAACTGCCTTTATCTGCAAGAACATTTCTGTTCCTTAAAGCCACACTTAACATAAACATAAAACCTTCTTGGCAGGTGGGCTCTGTGCTGGTACTTTGGATTTCTCTGACAGATGGACTTTTTGTCCCTTTTAAATCTGGGGCTTTGTAGTTGCATTCTGTTTTCAGCTGCCTTTTTATTTATTACTCATCAAAGGGAAGCAACATGAAGTAGGGGAAAAGTGTATTTATTATTTTTCCAAGCAAGAGACCTAAATGAAGACCTTCCATCTGTACTTTGTGAGTCTGGGGTCACCATATATGTTTCTTGCAAGCTTGGTTTCTTTTAACTAGACTGTAATTTGCCGTTGCATGCAGGCTGGCAGTGTAGAGCTGCAGGATTCCTTGTGTCAAAGAATTTGCCCTGAGAAGTCATCAGTGTCCATATGCTAGAGCACCTTGACTTTGCGTCTGTGTAGATGGTGACCCTGTTATCAAAATCAAGCTAACAGGCTCTTTTCTACCCCCTTTACCTACAGTATAATCTGGTAAAGTATCCTGGTACTGGCTAGCATGAGGGTATAAAACAAGTTTCAGGGGGAAAGAGTCCTTATTGCCTGACCCTGTGGTATAACCGGGCTGCAGACGTGCTCGTGGCTGGACCTGCCTACCTCGAATTAACGCGTAGCCCGGGGGACCGCTTGACATCCAGCCTCTCTGTAACTCTGATGCTCGGATGTGATGTCTGGGGCAGGGCCCGGTCTCTGGAGCAGCTGCGGGAGGCAGGCTGTGCCGGCGGGTACGTCGGAGGTGTTGGGAAGGGAGGATGCTGTTCCTCTGCCCACAGCTCTGCTCTGCGCCCCCATCTCCTGCACCTGGGCCCCCGATGTGAGCTGGAGGTCAGTGGTGAGTCATGGAGCAGCCTTGTCCAGGGGGCAGAGCATCCCTGCCTGCTCTGTGCCTCACTCCGTGCTGGCTTTGTTAGAAACAGCCCCAAAATGTGTCTGTCCAGCAGTGCAGCTCTGAGGAAGCAGATCAGGTCACCTGCTGGCAGCTGCCACTGGAAGATGGGATGCAGGATGCCCAAATCAAGATCCCATGCTCTGCCTGTGCATAGTTGTTATTTGTCTTACCACATCCCTAGGTGAGGCTGTTTAGAGGACATTAATGACTTGTCTTTTACTCAGGAAGATCCCAGAGCAAATCACAGGTTGTATGCAGTATGATGAATCCAGTCTGCAATAGGAGGTAGGACTGGACCAATGTGAGGCACCCTTTGCTTGTATTTCAGTGTCATTATGTGGCATTAAAAATAGCTTAGCAAACCTCTACATTGCATTTTTATTATTATTTTTTAAATTTATTTATTTTTTAATGGAACCAAAGTTTGAGCTTTGACAACCAAAGTTTGAGCTTTGACAGCTGGATGGCTCAGCCTATGAGCTCTGAAGGGATCATGGGCAGAAAGAGCAAGAGGAACGGGTGGATTGAATGCTGTGATTTTTCACAAAACAAATCTCCCAGCCACAGATAATTGAATAGATCTTCTCTGTGCTTCTCTCAGTGCTGGGAGCTCCAGAGACACACTTTAAAGTGCTTCATTTTACCCCCAATTAACTTAATTTATCTTGTCTTGAGCTCTTGTGAATGGGAGCACTGTCAAACTAGTTGTCTGTAGTCCTTTTCTTTCTTTTTCTTTTTTTTTTTTTTCTTCCTTTCTTAAAAAATGAGGTTCACACTGATTGCACCAAATTCTTTAAAATAAGAGCATTTGAGTGAACTATTAAATTTTCACCTCTATGGAAATAAGGCTCTGTGTGCAAAGTGGAGAGCCTGACAAGTGATTATTACTTTCTGCGCAGGGTAATGGCCTTGAAGTACTAGAGCAAGGGGGGTGGGAATCACTTTAGCTCATTCACTTGTTAGGGTCTAATGAGTCATATTAAATGCTCCTACCAGAAAATCAACATTGTGGGGACAAGTCACTATCATCCCATTTTACAGCAAGACTAGGACCTATTAAGCATATAACAATCCTATTTCTGTATAAAACTTGCTGTGGAGTGATGAGAGTGGCAAGAAGCCAATTTCTGCGGGTCTGAATGTAGTCCAAGAGTCCACTTTGCCTCAAAGGAATAGGTCACATACTGCATTTTTTTTTTTTTTTTTTTCTTCTTTTCTTCCTCCTCCCATTTCAATACACAGAGCTGCCAATTTGGTCAGACCTCTGACTACTGCAGTGAGATGCTGCAGTAAAAGAAGAGTGAGACAATGTAAAATAAAGGCATGAGTAATGCTGAGACAAAACAAGGTGTTTTGGATGCAGAACCCTTTTGGGGAAAGAGTTAAAGGAGAGAGAAACTAATTTTTGCTGGGTTTCTTCTTGGACACAAAAATTTAAGTACAGCGCTCAGGGCAGCATTGCGATTTGGAAGCCCAAATGTGTTAAAATGGGTGGCAGAGCATAAGAAAAGTGGAAAGTGAAGAACCACTGAGCTAGCTACAGGAGTCCCCCTTGTCTTTCACAGAGAGCCTTGCCACAAGGTCATGAGCAAGAAGTTATTCTTGCTGCTTTGTTACTCTATTTAATCTGGCAATAAAATATCCCATATAACTAGAGCACTTATTATTACTGCCTGACCACCTAAAATCACAGTGCAACAAGAGAGCACCTAATAGCCAATGTGTTATCCCCATGGAAGGAAATGATCCATTAGCAAAATTCTATAAACTGGCAGGCAGGAGGGCAGCTAAGCATTTTGACCCCATTAGCCTGGAGATAGGAAACCTGGTAATCCCAAATGAGATTGCCTCAGAGATAAGTTTAATTACTGAAAATGCTAGAACTGCAGGAAGCCTGCAAAAGTCTCTTTTCTTCAGAAAGAAAAGGAAGTATGTGGTAGTCTTGTGGCTAGAAGAGGGGGTCAGAGAGTCTTAAAACTAACCCAGCTCACCCTTGTGTGATATGAACATGTAAAGTGTGTTACCTATTCCCACAGGGTTATGGGATGCCCTGTTGAATAAGTATTTTGGCTGCATCCTTGTTTCCTTTTTATGCTTTTCTTTAGCATCCTGATGATGCTCAGCTGCAACTATATGTCTGTGGAATCATATGTCCCATCCACCCCTTACTGACAGAAGGATCTAGGTATGGTCTGGCCATGAGGATCCACATGATGTGCATGGAGAACTTAATTTCCTGGGCACAACAACTTCATGCTGCCATTATACGGGGCTGCCTTAAGAAACCGTGGAGGTCATGTTGTATGAGGTGGGGGGAAAAAAGGAAAAACCCAAGCTGCTAATTGAGAGAGTGGTTGGCCAGATGCAGCACCCACTGCAGTGGTGGTGAAGGGGGATGTTGGGGGTCCCTAGGAAAGAGCTGGTGTAGCCGGGCTGCAGGAAGGCTGTGCCCTGGTGTCGCTGGGGATGGATGGATGAACCGAGGCCAAGGCAGGAGCAAGTGCCCCTGCTGAGCGCAGCAGGCTGCGTGTTTTGTCGATCCTCCTCTCCGTCTGTGCGGGGCTGCTTCAGAAAAGCCTCCAGCAAGTCTGAGGCTTCGGCGGACCAGATGCGAGAATTTCACTTTCGTGCGCTGACACCAAGCCCAGGGTCATTGCTAATATCTCGACGAAGTAACAGGCGACTGTGTAAATATGTGTCCCCCAGCCGTCTGCTTCTGTTAGACAGTGCTGGGTGTTTTATCACAAATTAATCATGCATTCTGACAGTAGCTGGAGTGGCATTTTCTGCTGAAGTTATCCCTTTAATTAAATGTAGATGCTCCATCTTCAGGCTGACAGTCTCTGGGCACCTGTTTAATTTTTTAATTGGGGCCAATGGTTTGCCTGTTGATCGCGCTTTTCCGTTTTGCATCTCCCCGTTCCCACACGTGCTGGCGTGACGCTGCCCGCGGAGCTGCGGGCGCCGAGCGGGACGGGCTGGGCTGACAGGGAAGGTCACCGCAGCGCAGAGCTCGTGCGCTGGGTCTGTTAAATCTGGATTGACAGAAGTGTCCGGGGGCCAATCCTCCCCTTCTATGGGAAGCGTTTAATTACCGCTTCGCATTCCGGGGAGATGCCCGCAAGATCCTGCGCTCAGATCTCTCTAATTCATGATGTGTCTGATCAGTTTTCCTCCCTTCCACCTAGCCTGCTTGAAGTGTGTTTGAGATGGTTTTTGTGGGGGATTTGGAGCATTAAATGGTTCTTTCAATCCTCTTAGAATTCCCAAACAAAGAGTGGGTGAGCTGTTCCTACGGGAATTTAAGTATATCTGCCCTTCCTGGGTGTAACCTCACAAGGCTGGTTTGGAAATGCTGTCTTGCTTGGTGATTCTAGTCTGAATCAAGTGTCTGGTTCATTCTTTTAAATTGATTTTTTTTTTTTTAATCCACAGTGCTTTCTCAAGGTCAAGAATGTTCCTCCTCCACACTTCTCTCTATACACACATGTGTGTGTATTGGTGTGTGTGTGTGTGTATATATACACATATATATATATATATATTTTTTTTTTGTAATATGCTTTTCCAGCTAAGGTTCTTGTGAGGGTCTCACAAATCATAGTTATGCAGCAATTGAGATTAGGTTTTTCTACAGGGTTTTCCCTATTAACAATAGGAGATGGTTTCTGGAGGCATCCCACTGTAAAGAGACTGAAGGATCTTCTAAGACTTCCAGCTTTAAAGACCTGGATCTTCATGTAGCATATTTTTTTTAGGTGCTTTCATTCAGTATGGGGAAGGAGGGAGGAAAAAAACCCCTCTTTCTGCTCACTCTGCACCTGTTTCTACAGATCATTTTGCAACTTAACAGCTGTCAGATGGCTTCTTTTCTGGAAATGAGGCTGGGAATAATATCCCATTTATTCAATTGACTGAGGTCAGGATATGCCAGGCTGTTACTGTAGTTCATCCACTCTGTTGCTGCTGATGGCTCAGGCTACAGCAGGAAATCTTTTCTTGCACCACGTAGCTTCACTGGTCACGTTATGATATGTCTTGTGCATAATGATCCCGAATTACCTCATTTGTGGGAGCCTTCCAGCTACAATCCCCTAATATACTGCATCCTATCTGGGTCAATGTCCCTTGTGCCAGGATAGCCTGCACTGCCCCAGAATCACCCCAATACGATGCTGCTTCCCTGTTTTGATGCTGGATGGGATTGGATGCTGGACAGGATGTCTTGGGGAGTGTCCCAGTCTCTAGAAAGTTTAGATTCTGATGTTCAAACCTGCAAGTCTGATGCTGCAGCGGGTGTTTTCCCCCTTGCTTCTCTCCCTATGGTCTTCCAGCGGCCCCTCGTGAGCCTTGTGGCTGTTGGCGCAGCCGGCGTCGGTCCATGAGCGGCTTCCACAGCCCTGCTTAGGCCCTGCATTCTGTTTGCAGAGGTGATGCTGTATCACAGTTGGCAAAACCAGCCCTCACATTCCTTTTTCTTTCCATTTAAGCGTGCGTTGATACTGTCACGTTTCAGGGCATGTTGCCTCTCTTTTTTTAAATGTCCTTCCTCCTAGAAAAAGGCTCAACAAAAATCATAATGCAACTTGGCTTCTTTCAGAGAAGACCATACTTAAAAAAGATCAGGCCTGGTATAATAACCCTCCTTTTGGTGACTTTCTGCATTGTATTTTTTAAAAACTGATGGCAGAAGCCAGTGCTGTGGGGGCTGGAGAGGAAGCGGCTAGAAAGGAGCAATCGCTGTTTCCTACTCGACTGAGCAAGGCTGAGAGCACTACGCTGAGCGAGAGCATCTGCGCGTCGGGAGCCGGGAACCGCAGTGAAATGCTGAAGACGAAATGCAACCTAAATATGACACGTTCTGGTGAGATACCAAACCTGACATATGCTGGTCCTTATTGGGAGCGGCGATGACCACATGTGGACTCTCTTCTGACTGTCGGATCCCTCGCACCCCGTCAGAGCAAACAAAGCTTTAGGGCCCCTGACTTGTGTGTTTCCTTATGCCCAGGCATCTGAGCATTGCTCATGCACCTCTCTGCAACCCGGGAGTGGGCGCAACACAATATTCAGGAATCAGAAAGGTCCTTGCATCAGCTTTTCCTCTTTCTGCCCTTCTATAGACCACTGAAATAGCAAAGAACAACTTGCCAGCAGTATACAGAGTTGTTGCCGAGCTTTGCAATTACAGAAGGCTTTGATGTGGAGGATCAAGCTAGAAACCTGCTGCTTAAGAAATATTTTCTCTTTTACCCTCTTTTCTGGGATTTGCCCAGGAATGGCTGGTGTCTGTTGGCCTGATAGTGTTTGTGAATGAGCTGGTTGCAGTCCAACCCTTAACAGCCATCCGTATTTCTCTGCGTCAGACTATAATCTAACTTGGTTGGCCTAATTAGTGCTGCCCTGGAGATAGGCCTGGCTAAATATCACAGTGAGAAAACCTTAGCCTCCAGCGCTGGGCTGGGTGCATCAAGCAGAGATGCTAAATGGAGGCTCTTTTAGGCACTGATGATGCCACATTTGGCCTGAGATGCTCTTTCCCATCTCCCCTCTCTTGGGCCAAATTCTGATTCCCTTAACTCTGCCTGGATATAACTTAATTTGACTACAGCCCTCATGGCAAAAATAATTATGGGGTAAATGATTATTGTGTGTGTAGGAAAAAAATAGAAGAATTGGGCCCTGGATTAAAGCACTAAAAATAACCAGGGTTTCAAAGAAGATGTAATTACTTCTTTTATCTGCCCAGCTCTTATCACTTGTGAAAGTTACTAGATGTTTCTGGGTGTGTTTTCAGACCTGTGACTTGATTGCATATTGCAAAGTCTTTTATGCAGCTCCTGAACATTACAGCAATCTCGGCTTAAACAAACAGAACAATGGCAACTGGGTACCTATTGCGTTGCTATTTTTACCCTGTCAACTCATCCTTTCAAAAGGCACAATTTGAAATCGGTTTCTTCCATATTTATTCTCCATCAGTGAACTTTCAGATCAGATTTGCTCAGTTTTAAAGTCAAAACAAGTTTTCTGTACCTGCCAGTGCTGCACGCTCAACCTGGCATCTAAAATTCAAGCTGTGTTTTCTGCCTCGCGTGTTATCATATCAACAACGGCAGTTCCGGAGCCAGACCTTAGCTGGCAATTTTGTTGGTGATGCAGAAGGGTGGAAAGAATTTTGCTGGTCTATGCAAATTATATTTTTATTTATTTTTTTTTTTCAGGGAACTAAGCGTGCATGAAGCTCAGCTCCCTTCTTGTTGTGCTGGGGTTGCTTTGCTGACTTTCAGAGCTGCTTCAAGCTCACCCAGGTTTTAGAGAGGGGAGAACTGGCCCGTAGACTTGGAACGGGCTCTGAATTGAGCTACCCGTGGTACCATAGTGTCTTTTTAACTGATGTTACCCTTCTGCTGAAAAGCAAACAAAAAAAAAATCCTCCTTCATTTTATAGGCTTTATTGTTTCCTGATGCAGCCCATTAAAGAGAGACAAATGGGTTTACAGTAGCCTGCAGTACTGCCCAACGTGCTGTGGTTGATGCATAAGTGACAGCTTGACAATTTCCTGTGCGTTTTCACAGCAAGGCTCCCCTTAATTGTTAGAGGGTTTTTTTTCCTACCCTTTCCATTAATGTGATGTCATTATACTGCAGCTCATGGGATTTTTACACTAAATATTTCATGCAGAGAAGCAGAAACTGTATGCTTTTTCTTCTTGTCATGGTTTTGATTAGGAATTCCACTGATCCCTGTCCAGAAGAGCCCTTGCTAAAATCTAACTAGGGAATTAATAAGTAAAAAGTGCATAAAAACTTTTGTAGAAGTTAGGACAATAAGCATTCCTACAGCTTCTTAGCCTGGCTTTCTCTGTCCCTCCCAACTAACCCTCTTAGCTTCTACAGAGAAACAAATTAATATTCTAGAAAGAAAGAAACTTCTCCTTTTGTCTTGCTGAGCCAGTTTTGGCTTGGATGTCCTGCTGTGTGCATGACAGGTTGCTGGGAATATCTGGGAGAATAAATTTTGCTTTGGATGTTCAGGAATGATCTGGGGCTTCCATTCATTACAGCATCTTCCTCCAGTGCTGCCACCCCTTAAGTGACAATATTTTGAGTCCAGCTTGAAAACACCTGGCTGAGGTGGAGTGAACAAGAAATCAGTGTTCCCATCCATGTGTTCTCATAATCTGGCTAGTTGGATAACCTGTAGAGTTTCTGAGACTAAATAAATGGTGCCTGTTTATACTAGAGGAAGAATTATCTCCCTCGATTCCTCAATTCCTTCCTCTGGGGCTAGACTGGAAGTATCAGTCCCAGGGAGGCCAGCTGCAAAGAATGTAAGCAGAAAGGCCTTTCCTTTAATGAATGAGCTTATTTGCTGCTAATGTTGTTTGTTTGTTTCAAAATAAAATATCATAGTGCAAAATGGTGAGCTGCCTTGTCCTCTATGCAGAAGCTACTTACTAGCTTTGATGTTCCAAGCTGCTCCATTGTACCTTTTCAGAGGCTTTCTTAAAGCAAGTGGCAAAGGTGAAAATTTTATTTTATTTATTTATTTGCTTCCTCAAGGCTGTGCATGCCAAAAGCTTGACAAGGTGAAGCCCCGTGTAGCGTATTTGTTGGCATATTTCCTTTCCCATCTAAGAGTCTGTTTTGATTTTTATGTTGGTTTTCTGCTCAGTACCTTCAAGCAACAGTTCAACTTTAACAACGCATGCAGAAACCTCTGCAACAAGTTACCTCTGTGATGGCTGGCTCAGAAACAGCCTACACTTGGCTGCCAACCGAGACGTACACTGCTTGCTCCGCTGGATAGCGCTGATACGGGTTGTACTTGTGTGGGCAGCACCTGTCAAGTTCTCAAGTGCTTCAACTTGGCGTCCTTAAAACTTTGTTCTCTTGTTTTGTTTTTATTCCTCCCTTCTGCGGGTGTGTCATAACTTCTGGAGGCACCCGTGGTTATCGGGTAACCAAATCTGTCAGGAAAGAAGTTCTGGAGATGAGTTACTAAAATCTTTGTGGAAATGGTCTATGGGGCACTTCCATGCCATTCCCTTCTACTGAAAATAGTAACATGGGCTCAGTTGTTCTTAAACTGCAAAAATATCCTATGGGATGAAGCTCTCCTGAATGCCCAGCAGCAGAAGCTGTGACTACACCTTTTTGGCTGCCCGCAGTGGTCAGGGATCAGACACATCTGCTGGAAAGAAGGTGTCATCCTTCTCTCATAGAAGTACCTCTTGGACCTGTGGTGCCAAGTACTACATTGCACGGATGAGCAGTAAATAGCCTTTACTCTGCACAAATGCAAGCTTATTGGTGGTGGATAGCAATTTTTGTCCTTATTCAACCTTTCATGGGTGTTTAACTTCTCTCCTCATCAAGCAGCTTAGTCAAAATTTCCTGTACAGGCCTTGTTAGTGGCAGCAGACAAAGGCTAATGGATTTGGAGAGCTGATTCAGCTGCCACTCAGAAGCAGGAGTCTTAATTCAAACCATGCTAAGCGTTAACATCTGCTGGATTCAGCACTGAGCTATGGGGCTGACAGGCTCGCTGGGGTATGAGGTTTCCCAGTTTATTCCTCTCATCCAGATGTCTGTGTTGTCAGGGCATGTGGCTTGGAGCTGTCAGCAGGATGTGAGTCTGGGGAAGAGGAAGGGCAGGAGACCTTTCCTCATCCCTGGAGTTTCTGTTCAGCATTGAATCTTTTTTTTTTTTTCAGTTTGCCCTTCTCTCTATTTTACGTGCAGACTTTGAAATGGAGCATTGACCTTATTGGTATCAAATGTATTATTAGAAGACTTTTTCTTTTTTAAGAAACAGTGTTGATTTGCCTTTGGAAATGCAATTGAACTCTGTGGTAATCCTCAGCTGTAACATATTAATGATGGTAACAGGAAATCTAGATAAAGCTATAACTTGATCCCAGGGTTGAATGATGATGGTCATATCTTCAAGAAGTTTGGGAATTGCTGTCCTATATCATCCCTCCTGATCATGAAAACTGTTAATATCTTCCTCTCAACAAGCTTTATTTCCTTCTTCCCTATCAATCCGGTCTCCACTCTCTCTCTGCTGAGTTCTGTGCAATTCTGGAAGTGTATCAGTACCCGTTGATTTTACAGGTGCTATGAAATCCCTAGCTACTGCCCTGTTTAGATACAATAAAAGACCTCATGCAATGGCTCACCTGCTTGTGGCTAATATCATAGATTTCCTTGCTATCTGTCCTGGCATCCTCCCATGCATTACTGAGTGCTCTGAGATTAAATCTGGTTTCACTTCATAGAGTGACTCAAACATGGATGCAAACCAAAGCCCAAACAGATGCAGAAACTTGACAGCACTATGTGTATTTTGCGTGGATGAGTTTGTAGTTTTCCTAATGATGTTTGGCTGGTGTCTGAGTGGAACCAAGGTGGCAGATTGCCCAAAGTGCTGCGATGATCTAGGATAAGCTGTGAGCCTCCGTATCCAGATGGGGAGAGGGACTTGGCAGGTAACGTGTCCCCCCTTCTAATGTCCTTGGCTTCAGGAACTCCTCGTTTCTTTAGCAGAATAACCCAGTCAAGCCCAGTGAAACAAATCTGCTGCAGATGAAAATGGCACACTTATTTCTTCGGATCCCATTTAAATGGCAGCATGAGTCTAGGTATCATCTGCTGCATGTGCTCTTTGTCGTGAGCTTGTACAGACGGAAAATTTGCATGACCATCACTTCCAGAAGTGTCGTCTGCCTCGGACCAGATGTTCACCTCTGTTCTGCTGAGACTCTGCTTTTTTCTTCTTGGTCCTTTTTCTCAAAACAAGTCTCCTGCAGACAGCATTACCAGGGCTGCAACTGCACAGCCTTCCTTCAGGTAATATGTGTCTAGTTCGTGTTGGAGCTGTTAACCGTGCCGAAGCATCCTAGTGATGACTGCTGCCATTCCCTCCGTCCGAGCCTCCCAACATCTGCTTTTCCTTGCTTTTGCATACTTAGTTATAAAATGGTGCCTGCCTTCTGCCTCTTTGATGCAAAAAGGGAAGCTAAAGGAGCATTTAACAACAGCTTGATGTGAATGTTAGGGTCTTGTGGAAAGGATCCTTTTCCACTTCCAGATTAGCAAGGAAGGTTGGAAAGATCAGCTGTCACTTGACTAGAGGGGATGAGGAGTGCAGCAGCCCCACAAAGCTGATGGGTGCGATGGTATGTGATCAAATATGCACATATTGGCAGGACTGCCTAGCTGTGTGCTTTGGGAGCTAGACTTAGGACTAGTCCTATTTTATATTATGCCAGGCAAACAGAAGTTTCTGGCTCTTTGATATGTTGTGAAAAATGTTCCTTGTCCATGCTGATAGTGTGAAAACATTTCCATTTTCTGTGTTGTTGCTTAGGTTACTTTCCCTGCATTTAATTCTGCCTCTGGAGTTCCTGACTTTTTCTGCAATAAGTGAAACTAACAGTCATCCACTGGGAAAAGACTCAGAGATCTTGAATCACAAAAACAAGTGCAATGTGTGACAAGGCAAAAGCAAAGTTTTTGGTTTTGCTGCTTTGCCTTTTTTTTTTTTTTTTTTTTTGTTTTTTTCCCCTCTCCCCTCTCTTCCCCTTTTCACGATTCCCAGCCAGCATTTGTATAGTGTAAAGAAAATTTTGGCCGGAAACTTCTTACTGAGTAGGATATATAATCCTTAAAGTAGGATTACTTAAGGTTACGATGATGTCTTTGAAGATTATTGTTCTTTAAGCATTCTTTGTATGCTGCTTTTGAATTTTATCAGTTTTTGCAGATAGCAAGAATCCTACGCGTTTCTTTTGTGACTCCTTTTCTGCAATATGGGTCAGATCATGCAACTAATTATAGGAAAGTAAAACATTGCTCAGTGTTTATTAGGCCCTGACAGTGTGGTCGGTGCCTCACAAAACAGGAAATCACAGTCCTTGCTTCAGTGCTCTTGTTGGTGAATTATTTTGAGGAAAAAAAATAGAAAATCCAAGTCTTGCTTCAGTCAGAGCATTTTTGGAATGCAGTGAGTGCAGTAAGTGTGTTTAGGCACACAGGAAGCAGTGGTCCTGTGCGCATAAGAGGTTGCATGGAAGGTGAGACTTTGACAAGAGTGAGCAAAACACAGAAGGTTATTGGGAGGCTTAGGAAGAGCAGAGGGAGAAAGGAGGAGGAGATGATGAGAGCCAAGATGCTGGCGGGGATTAGGCTTCTGCGAGTGGGGAGGAAGAAGCTTGGATTCAGTGTAGCAGGTGAAACAAAGCCAGTGGAGGGATTCAAAGATGGGATTAGTGCAGCCTGGTGCAGGAAAAGAACAGAATGTTGAAGGAAATGTCTTGGGCAGATAGAAAGCGAGAGGCAGAGAGCACCAGGGTCAGCCCTAAGACAGGCAGGGAATACAAACTAGGTTGGACCTAGATCTCTGAAAACTGAGCACAAGGCTAGAGGGAGCAAATGAGAAGTAAGTGAAAGCAGGCGGCAGGTTTGAGACTTTTTGAAAAGCCAAATGGGAGAGTTTGGTTCTAGCAACTTCAGTATTCTCAAGCAAGCATTAAATAACTGTTAATAGACCCACTCTGGCCTCATCCTGGAGTGGGGGCAGTTGTGTATGATGGTCAGCACAGCTTCGCGTGCTGGGCAGTATTCAGCTTGGTGCTAAGCAGGGGTGAACTGTAGACCTCTTTCTTAAGCCCCAAGGGACCTGCCTTTAATGTTGAATAAATAAAGAACAAACAGAGCTTGAGAGCTGTTTTGCAGGCACTGCACAGCCAATGCTTGGTGCTATATCTAGGAATGCTCTCTCTAAACTAATGCTCTGGGGTAGCTGACACCCCAGAGGGCTGCGCTGCCATCCAGAGGGACCTGGACAGACTGGACAACTGGGCGGAGAGAAACCT